>JAUTBV010143501.1:0-11146 GCA_032361325.1 Lepetodrilus fucensis | reverse complement strand
GTGAATGTACTTTGCAGTTATAGCTAAGAACTAGTCCAAAACAACCATAAACATCTGTGATATTATGCCTTTAAGATGGTATAATATAGACTAATAGTAAGTTACAAACTTATTAAAATCATATTCGAAAAGGTGCGAAACGAGATCTGATTTAAATTATTTTGAGTAACATACCGCGGAATTACTAATACCAAATGCATTCATCTTATAGAAAACAAATATCATATTTTTTGGCGGAATGATTAGTGTCTTCTCTGTTGATAGTTCTTTTCAGTGGATGGGAAAAAAATTACCATCCAGACGCTGGATCCAGAATATCAAGACATCATTGGACGAGTTGAGACGTTGTCCTTTACAGATATAAAAGCCATAAATACTCTCTTTAGATGTTCAGGTGCGTGCAGATGTGTGGCATTCATGTAAACATCGATGATATGTGTGAATGATGGCACTCCTTAGAATGTTCTTGACATGTTTACTTAATAGGTATAACCTTTAATAATATGTATATCTTCTCGTCGTTCCTTTAATAATATGTAGGATCGTCAACATACAATTATTATTGCAATTATCTTGGTATGATTTCATGGAGAGAAAAATAACTATAAGTTGTAATAGTCAGGCCAGAATTTATCAATAGATAAAAAATCAGAAATCAGTTTAGAGTTCTTTGTCCTGAGATCTTTCGAGAAATGCAAATTGCTGTATTGTGTAAAACCTCAGACCTAAGTAATTTTAATAACAAGTTAGTTTCGAGATCTCTGGCCCCCGTTTCACAACGGCCTCCTAAAGTTGTGAGCTCCTAAAGTGATGACCCAGCATATCACCTCCTAAGTTCGATGACGATTTAAGAAGGGATATGACTTGTGACATGGTCTTGAAACCTTTAGGAGGTGATAACTCGGGTTAGGAGTTCCTAACTAGTTAGGACACCGTCGTGAAACGGGGGCCTGGTAAATAGTTTGGCAAGTTTTCCTGATACCCATACTTCCGTTTCATTTCTTTAATTTGTCCCTGGTTCAGATTTTCATGAGGTCTTCACAGTTCACTTTCTTTCTAGATTCGTGCACGTACAAAGTCAAGTGTCTTAATGACGGATATGTTGGTCCGGACTGTAAATGTTGGTGTCCACCTTCAGTACCTAACTGTCAGTCAGCATCCGCACAAGACTACTCCCCGTTTAGTTATAATTACATGCAGCCGCAAGCGGTGGCGGCTGCTAGGTTTAAGGACTCTCACGTGCACGCAACTCACGTAGATCCGGTGATAAATCTTCCCAAGATGGGGCAGATCTTAGAAGTAAAAGCTTTGGAGTCGATAAGTCGAGGTCCTCAACAACCATCAAAGCAATTCGTTTGGGACCCGTCACGTGGAGGTCGTTGGAACATGGACAACATGTTATCAAGTGAAGGAGTTCGAAGAACAAAGAACAAAAAAGCGGTACAGTCTGCGGCTCGAGCAAAGCTGATGACTAACTTGAAGTATTATAGAAATATGCGAAACAGTAAAGTGATTAGTCCACAACCAGGAGGTGCACTGGACATCATTCAGAGTACACTCCAGAATCAGAAACGAAGAACCGGAAGTTCAGCAAAGAGTTCTAAAAGGACCAATCGTGTACGACAACAACTACCACCACCGACGTGGCCAACTCAGCCCGTTGCAGTGAAACCTGTCAGAGAAAACGTTCAGGTCCGTACACCCAAGAAGAAAGCAGTGCCAATAAGAATTAGACCCATTGGCACCAAGGTCAAGACAAAGCAGGTATATTCCACTGGGGCATTGGGTATACAATGGCCCAAGTCTATAAGGTATGCCAGCAATGGGCCTAAAAAGACAGGAATAACAAGTGTAGTTCAAAATTCAAAGAGACCGAAGCCTTCGCCACTTTTAAATTATATTGGTACCAAAGTTCAATATGCTCAACGGAGAATAAAACATAATCCAAAGGTATTGGATTCCGCCATAGCCAAAGCGAGGAATCCGGAAGAAAGCATGAAACGGGCACTTCTTCGGGAGTTCCGGAAGTTCAGAGCGTCCTCTGAGACATCGAAGTTTGCCTATGCTCTGCTTAAGATACCTAAGGAACAGGCACAGAAACTTCTTAAAGCACCATTGAAGTTGCGAACATCCGGTTCCGGCCACATGAAAAATAATCCTAAAGGACTACTGTTGACACTTCCGGTAGAAGCAGTTCCGGTGTCTCAGTTGTCTAGCAAGAAACAACGTCCGCCTCCAGTGGATACGTTCTTCTCACGGAAGCTTGTCGTGGGTTAGTATTTATAAGCGTCTGTGATATTTATTTCATAGACCTTTCTTTGAATTTAAACGACAAGAACTTATAAAGATATCGGAGTAGTTCATTTAGAAATCGAGGGTAGAGTAGAATACTCGCATATTAAAAATATTGTGGATTATATACAATCTAATTTTAATTAAAAGGACTCATCTACACAGGTGAGTTTACCTATGCCCATTTCTATATATTGGTCATATGTAATATAGAGAACAATATTTGCAATAATCCACACGTTCAGGCTTGAAATGCCACGCTAACTCTTCGAAATACGCCATTTTACTTGACGGATGTAAACATTCATTTGTTTTGAAAATGGCGATTCATTAATCAATGTATGTAAATACACAAACTGACAGCCCGGAAAATTAGCTTATTTATCGATAGCAGGTCATTTGGAAGGAATCAATCATAGTATGTGGTGTAGGATCATCAGATCTTTAAGTTTGATTTTTATTTGGTGTATGAGTCACTTTAACTTTTGGATCGTTTACGCTACTTTCGAATTCCAAGACCTAACACAGTCTGGATTTGGTATATTGTGTTATTTCTAGACGTCTATTAATGATGTGGTGCGCATTGATCTAGATATGTGTGAAACCTTGTATGACGCTCTTTTATTCGCAAAGAGGCTATAGTGCTATACTAGTATATGAGTGAACTGGAACACAGAACTTGGACTGATAGATTGTGACAAGGAAGGAAGATCAACTGCTTATAAATCCTTATTCATCATGATATCTCTTTCTCTAGCACCCCCACCCCATCTCATCTCTCTCTCTGTGTGTGTGTCTCTCTCTCTCTCTGTCTCTCTCTCTCTCTCTCTCTGTCTCTGTCTCTCTCAGTGTGTTGCACATAACCATGGTAACCTGCTCTTCCTTTCTTTTCTCTTCCTTTCACTTCCTTTCTCTTCCTGCCTCTTCCTTCCTCTTCCTCTCCCTCTCCCTCTCTCTCTCTCTATCTCTATCTCTGTCTCTCTCTATCTCTTTATCTATCTCACTCTTTGTTTCTTACTATCTGAGTATCTCTTAGCGTAATTTCCTATGCATATGCCCTTGTTAATAATGATTGTCAACCCCTAAGACTTACTAACACACATACAAACACGTAATTCATTCACGAATAATCTGAAGAACACAATCGTATGTCTTTCATTTCAATAAAACAGGACACGTAATAGCAAATGTATTAGGGATGACAACCATTATTAACAAGAGGATATCTATAGAGGTGATTTTCTGGATGTGGGTATCATTTATGTTATTGCAACTGTTTCTATTTCCAGAAAAACCCGTGCCATATATAGAGAGCCCAGTGAGGTATCGGGAGTGTCGCGACCAGATGAACTGTGCCATAGCTAACCCTATGAACTGCTGGAGCTCCTTCATGAGAATCAACTGCTCCTGGTCCTGCGGCTTCTGTTGAAGAAGTTGAACAATATATCCTCAGGTTGGATGGATATGATCAGCAGAACCTATTGTGCCCTGAGTTTGACTTCAAGGAGCAACTCGACAATTCATAGCTAATAAGCAAAGTTCAGTTGTCAAGATCTCGACTAGAACCAGAACTAGGACTACTGGGATTGCGGTGTTGGGTGGGAAGATGGGAACAATAAAATGTTACATCCTATGTCTGACTGGTTGAATGTGGGTATGGTACATAGTAGCTCATCCTCGAAACACAGGTCATTATGACGACACCCAGCCTCAACCATTGACGGATGGTATGTGTAGTGATAATAGCCTTTGGTTCGAGGATGATAGTAGTTATGTGTTGAAAGAACTCGTCACGAATCGACGAGTGTGTTGATGTTTCAAGTGAAGTCAAGTAAAAGGTATCTTGATTGCGTATGATTAACTTTTAACTTTATAAAATAATTGTGGAAAGTTGTAATATTATTCGTCCATAGCACGTGGCGTTATATACTGCAACTGTTTCATCAGTGTACCAGAACCAACAATAATATACGATAAAACCATTTATTTCTATAAGTATAATCACACACACTCACAAATAGCTATATATAAACGATAAACTCATAGGACAACAACCACTGAAGAATGTAAAATTGACACACTTTGTAACCTGTCACTCAAAGTTACATATATAAAAGAAAAAGAATGCAATTATATGAGCTGTAGAGACTAGCCGGATTTCAAGTGATGGTTCATTGGCCTAATGAAATGGTCCTGTCCGTTTCGAACCACTGGCCCTTCAGATTCGCCAAGAGCAGTCATTTCTAAAATATTAGCTCAATCAATTATCTTCTCTCTGTTCTCATTGTACGTTTCATTGGCAGACGACATTTATGACGGCTTCACGCAGCCTCGTATTGTATTCATGAACACCTTCATACAAGCGTCAAAAACAGCTTTCACAGAAACCATTTCTCTTGTAGATGGAATTGGACATTTTGTAAGTCATTAATTAATACGTCATCTTGTCTGTTGCTTCTTGTGTCGGCTGCTTGACGTGGGGGCTAGAATACCATAGCACGATGACGATATTTGCCGAAATGTTGCACATGTTACACTCAAAGATTGAGATCGTCTGCGTAAGTACGGGTTTTCGGGGTCGTCACTCGTAAGTCGATAATCGGTGAAAAGCATGGTAGAACGCACACTCGGTATCGGCTCCTACACGGTTCAAAGCATTCTCTCCTTCTTCCGTCCATCATGTTTTTCAAGCATTGTCTTTCTTCAATGCAATTTGCCGTCTGCTCCAAACACCTGTATGCGCATGAGTGACCTTTGAACAGTGGACTTTCAGGATGGGCTGGTCTTGCTAATGACGTCATCAACATGGCGGCCAAGATTGCGACTATGGTGAGACTTCCGGAGGTTGACATCTGGGGGAAAAGATTAATCCGAATATAATTCATATTCCACTCTAGTTCCACAAATACTATATTTCACAAGCAAGCTTCTTCCTGGTAGAGCATCACACTTAGTGTTTATATTTCCCTAACTACATATTACCAAACGTGTTATTTATTTCTTAAATGCTGATTTCTGACATGATATTTCGAGACATTTCTATAAAACTCTCTTTTGTGCGATTAAACTTGGATTTAACATTAGAATTCTGGTACAAAGTTCGACTTGATCAGGACATCGTACTCAAAAAAGCTACGCAACTTCTTCTTTTTTTTAGATGTGGGTTTAGAGTCGCTTTCAAGATTCTTTCACTTACATCACGACTTGTCAGCTTTAGGGCAGGCGGAAACCCTCAACACCCATAACACTGAATGTTTCAGTAAATATGCGAACACAGGCTGGTACTGACAGACCAAGGGTGATATTTGCATTAACACTACAGATAGCGAACTCCTGGATGATGATTCGAACTCTGGAACTTCAGCGCCGAAGTCCAAACGTTCTACTACTTTATTATTAACCGCCCGATACAATTAGTAGAGATATATTTAATTAATCTCAAAATTCACATTTCGAATACCAATATTTCTTTTCTCATTCTTCTACGAGATCGTATGATCTGGCATCTCACCTAGGGAAGGGTACATACAACTCCGAGCTATGATTACTACGTTATAAGTTAGGTCACGTGGGCTAGGCAAGATGATGATATGGTAATATTAGTATATTACAGTCAACGAGAACGTCCGAGAACGTCCGACACGATATGTTGGTTAGCACTAATAAACTATGATATTAACAAAGGTGGCCAACAATTTACAAACGTTACATCATGTACAGGCACTGTGCCATCTATTATGTATGCACTTACTAAACGTGTTAACAGTCATATATTGGTTATAGTGCCACACGACGGACAGTTTGCCACTAACTACATACAAGCGCCATTGTATTAATGGTTTAGTGTTATAAATAAGAAGTAATCAATGGATTTATATGATTGCTGCAAAAACATTATCACTACGTAATTTCGAATGCATTGTGGTAATGTACGAACACGTTCATTGTATGTTCTATGATGCACGTGTAATATCAATTTGGAATAGAAGGGCATTCGTGTGCTTTTCTTTGAGAAATACAAATTGAAATCAAGTAGTCTAATAATATGTGAATATGTAGCAGTCGAACCAATCATTCCCCTACCTCACATGTATCCCCCATATAGGCTACAATTGAAATTTAAACCACGCTAACCGAACTAATTTCTCCTAAATGGCTATTACATGTATATTATTGTTTTCTGTCCTATGATGAGAAGTATCATACAACTTAGTACATTATGGTATATTCGATATATTAAGTTGTTAGATATTGACTTATTACGGTACATTTAAGGATTGACTGTATGAATCCGCGAAGCGGTTCATACAACAGTTTGCACATCGGTTTTTACGGTCATACCTCGATGAACGTTAACAAAATTACAGTCAATCCTTATAAATAAATTACGTAACAAATTGGTGGAGATTACATTCATTTGATAGTGTGAAATAATAAAAACGTTTATATTTAATAATTTAACTTGCAAGCGCAGTGCAGAAATATTTGATATTGACATTAGCCGTGACTGGTAAACTCTCTTGAAAACTTGAAACGTGTATTACACTCCGGTCGTGATTCAAGTATGAACGCAATGTTTTGGGGTCACGTGAACCAATCAGATTGTCGGATTGACAATATATTTATTTATTCCAAATTGAATAATACCAGATCTCGTTTCTTTTCCTAAACGTTTTGTACAAATATCTGAACGTCAGTTCTGGAAACGTTCTTACGAACTTATTAGCCTAAAAACAGTTCGTTGCCAAACTATAGAGAATCGTTAATAGGTTAAGAACTGTTTCGAGAATATGCCCCCGGCGATTTCTAATGACATTGGTATTGGTATTGGTAGAAAGATACGTAGATATTTTCTGCTACTTTTGTATGAAAAACATCTTTAGGGTATTTAGAGAATTACATGATCTCGTCATAGACGCATGCCATTTATAAATCCGTACTAAATGTTCTTAACGAGAAGTTGTTGTGTTCAATAGAGACAATAATAGTTTCCGTTGTTTATTTCTCAAACTGATAGTTGTCCAACCGATAAATAATGATTTTAAACCTTAATTTTTACCCTTTCTTCGTGTAATAGTTATACAAATTCATGCATTAAATTAAATAATGGTTATATTAAATAATGGGTGATATTAAATAATGGATGATATTAAATAAATGGTGATATTTAAATATGTTGATATTAAACAATAGGTTATATTAAATAATGGGTGATACTATCTCTATCTGCCTACATTAATCAGAACAAATATGCGTTAGTTAAATGAAACATTTCAAGTCGAGAAATAGCATGCCTTTAACCATAAGATGTTGGAAACAAAACTCTACAAATAACACAATTAATTAAGTTCTATAGTACACCTGTCAAATCACCTCACGTCGTTACCATAGCAACTGCGACATGTATTCAAGATCCAATAATGGAATGACTGTGATTATCGTGTTAAGTTTAGTTATCAAGTTACTGGTTGACTTAACGTGATGTACGGATTATGTCTACTGGGTACTAACAATGCAAATAAGTGTTGAAAATCGTGACGATATGTCACTCTCAAAATGTTAGGGTTCCACTTACTGCATGGAAGCGGATGTGGTATGAAGGTGAGTGGTAGGTGGGGGTTCAGTGTAGTGAATGTGTGGTGGGGTTACCGGACACAGAGCGTCGACCTGACCAATACCTGGCCATCATACAGGTCAAGGATATGCTTGTGTTTGCTTGAAACTAGTAATGCTTCCAAAGTGGCCCCATTCCATCATTGGCTTATAGCTATGGCATTGACCATATAGCTGTTAGTTAATTGTTATTGTAGAAAAGTTCCTTTATTTCATTTATTTAAATTAAATATATAGATTGCCTAGTAGGTCACCCTATTATTATTAATAAAATGAGCTAAATCAATAAATGCAATACATGAATGTGTCATGTTGAACAATGCCCCAAAATCTAACGTTAATAACTTGAAAGTTCCTTCTTCAACTAAATTTATATTTAAATTTAAAGGCTTGTATTTCATGCCGAATAGGCCTACATACTAAAACTAAAAGGTTCTTTAACGGAAAAGTAGTTCTTATTGAAATTATTTTCATATAGATCTAGTGTTCGAAGTACTTTTATATTAAGTAGTTTGCACAATGAACAGTTTGGATAAGAATTAAGAAGATGAAATTGTTCATACATATACTTCACACTTATTTCAGTACCCACAACGCATTTTATAGCATGTATAGGATTTTTTTATGGGATTACACAAGAACAAGAAATAACAAGAACAAGAAAACATGCTTTAGTTAATTAAAATTGTTAAATAACTATTTCATGAATAGTATAAAGAATGGACCAGCTGAATTGTTTATTGGTATATATACTTTACTTAAACTAAAAATGGTAAATACTGTTGTATCATTCACATCAGTAAGTATGAAAAAGTTAAATAATATTGCATCGTGAACAGTATGAATAATGAACTAAGTGAATCATGTCAGTACTTACAGTGAATATATCTTGTTTGCAGCAGAATACTAAGATTCGCGTTGTCCACCTGTTGCTTTGTCCAGATCGATTAATAGAATGAGAAACCGCGAGCAGACGACTTTTATATCTGTCGCCTGCTTCCGGTGGTCGTCATAGGACATGGAGATTTGCCTCACCGGAAATTGAGCGCACATACCATCCCATTGCCCCCTAGACAGCTCGACGTCCACAACACGCGTAGCTCTTGTGTTTATATTTAGACCGATTACGACCAAATCGGATGAGAGGTGAACTAATAATTAGGTACTCTCTTTATCTGCTGCAACAGGGTGTTGATCATTCAAGAATAGACCTACTCCATAGCCTAAAGACTGGCCATTTGTGGAGTAATGAATACGATGGTTAGTACAAGACCGGCCATTCCAGCTCCATCTGAGAGGTTCCGTGTAATGTACGCGATAACATCAACGCATGCATGTGCATTAGACTGATCTGTGTAAGGTGTAGGTTAATATAGCTATAAATGTATATAAATGTATATAATAATAATACTACTATAAAAATAAAATTAAAATAATAATAGATAATAGATATTAGATAATTAGTAGATTTACTCTTTAGCACTCTCCCTGCTGGATTAGACACAGGCACTGCTCTTTATGGCATATGTGGTTGCCTCCAGCATGGAGAGAGTTAATGTAGACTCGAGTAAACTAATCTGAAAGGGGAAATAATTATCATGTAGGCACAGCAGTTTTAAAACACTGCAACGATTTATTTGGCTTAAGCAAGAAACTATAATCTGCAAGTCTGTTCAATTTATATTTTTGGGCCAGAGTTTGACGGCGGATGACTCCGTACAAACGCACACAGGAAGTGATAGTCTGTCTCAAGAACCCAAAACATTTTTGGACGAAGAAACAATAATGGTGAGGGGAAAACACAGTAAAAAGTAAATAGTTGCAGGTCTCGCATATGCGAGAGATTAATCCATACTCAAAAACATATATTCAAGCGCATATATACTCAACATACTTACCTGAGGGACAGTAACATTTTTGAACGTATAAATTTAGCTGCATAGAGTCTAACAACCAAGAATGTCCAATCCTTCATGGCTCTATGTACTCTTCATGAACTTGCAGAAGCATTAGCCGAACAATGGCATCAGATTATATAAACCCGGTTCTTAAACTTGGTAGAAAGCTTCCAAGCACAATGCCTGCCGGCGCTTAATTAATTGTGATGAGAATATACAAGGCGAGTGTTTAATAAGGGAATGGATGTAGGCTCGATCTTGTAGGAGAGCCTCGCTGTACGGTGGTACTATTTTACAACCCAGGTAATTAAAATGTTCAACAGAATATGTAAAGTATTCAACAGAATATGTAAAGTATTCAACAGAATATGTAAAATAAGAAACAGAATATGTAAAGATTTAATTAACAGAATATGTAAAATGTTTGCTAGAATTTGTGGAAAGCATTCTTAGCAGAATATTAATATGCATCCTCGAACCACAGGCTATTATGACTAGACGTAACCTTCGGGGGTTATATGTAATCATAATAGCCTGGGTGTCGAGGATGACTATATGCAGAAAAGCTCTTCTGTCACTTTACTGATGAAGTCTTTTGAAGTACTGAAATCAGGAAATGTTATTTAATTCCATTGTGTTTTTTGTTATCTTGTGTGAATATTGTATTTCTTGACACGGTCATGATTATGATTTGGCATTAAAAAATACCTTTTCACGAGAAATACCACCTCGATCCAGTAGATATATGTGATGCATGTCAGGTAAGAAGAATGTATTTTATAATTCTGGCACAAGTTCTATAGGCCTAGACGGTATTCCTTAAGAGTACATGTTCTTTACTACTATAGTGTTGTTACATCACACACGATGATGAACATGCCACGCCAAGAACATGCATCTGTGTGTATATATAGTCATTTCTTATTGAATAGTGTACATACAGTTTTAACCGTCTCTCATAATTCTTAAGAATGGCCATGATACTTGTACTTAAAGGCATAATATCACGGTTGATTGACCTATATAATGGACACACGAATTTCGATCTGAGACTAATTAGACGCGATTTGTTCACCCAAAAGTATTTATTTACTGATGTACGTATCCCCAGCACTCAATAGTTATAAAACAAATGATATTTTTTATGTTAAATAAGGGAACGTTCCGCTATTTATCTTGTTTGTGATGCATTACTATTCTAAGAACGAATTCAAGCAAATATTAGAGTTACTTCCCCTTTGAATGATGTATTTAGAAGCAGTCTATGGGGAGGGGGTTGCATTGGAGATGTGTCAACGACACAGCGGTGGAAAGCTTTTTGGAAGTACAAACATGATTTTATG
>JAUTBV010143490.1:0-11147 GCA_032361325.1 Lepetodrilus fucensis | reverse complement strand
GATATCTGTAAACAAAATGGACATTAAACTAATAATTATAACAGAAATATGTATACATGCTAAGCTTAAGAATCTTTCAAATAATTAGTACATGTAATCCCAAATTCCTCGAGGCACATTATTGTAATGGAATCAGATATTTACAAATAGAATAATCAGGCATGGCAACAGATAACTGTCATTCAAGCAGAAAACAAGCCTGGGGTATAATCCAATGCCAAAAAATCAACCCCTGGAAAAATAAGATTTCCACGAATCCACAGAAAATTGTCACAATAAATTCACATTCAGACATTTCTGGATAATTATTAGTTCTATTTTTAAATAATCCTGTATTTTGGTTAGAATTAGAACACATGATAAATTAATGTTTATTGTGATATTATAAGACTGGTCCGACATCCAGGTATGCCGCTGTCTTTTACCTTGCAATGTGTTAAAGTCTGGGGTGATGTCTCCTCCTGTGGCGACATCTGGTGTTGGAAAGTTACAGGAGACGTTAGAAATCTCATCTCATCTGCCAGATATGTCTTTATGTCCATCTTCCCAGCATTGCTACCTCCTGGTATCTGAAACCAAAACCCAGCTTGGCTATCTCAGTTTCATCGCCACCAGAAATCAGCTAATGTGAAATGTGCTAAATTTCCCTACATTTAGTTGAATCTAATATATAGGCATGGCAACAAACAATTGTGATTTCAGCAGAAAACAAGCCTATACTACAGACACCAAGTCACGTCTAATGTAAATAAATTGACCGCTGGACAAATAAATGAGCGGATTTTAATTGCCATGCCACTTGAATCTATAAAATTACCATGTGGCATATTGTAGTGAAAAATTCATAGTTCATGTCTTGGTTGGAAAACTTGATCTATCTGGCCCATGTTTTATCCCATCAACGTAATAATCCATCTCAAATAGAAGTTCTTGTTCATTTGTTAAGAATCAAGGTACGTAGGTATTGTAATCGTGATTATAATAATATTGTTAACAATGTTTTAATAATAATAATAAATTTAATAACATAATAGGCAGAAATATAATAGTAATGTCTAGTGAATTTTTCACCCATTTGTAGCAATAATGTTTACGTAATAAATATAATAATAATAAAGTATTTCCAATGTGCTTCAATTTCATTATTATTACTCACTAAACATTCTCAACTCCCAGGGAAGTATGGAAGCGACCATACCTTGTTCAGGAAGGCCACCATCTTCTCCTGGAGAGCCGGATCCTTCTCCGTGCATTGAAGTACAACCGAGTCATGGGCGGTTTCCTCTGCGAATCTCGCGAACGCCTCCAATGCTCTGTGATGTACGATGCAATGGCCGTCGCTCAGAACCAGGCTGAATACTTCTGGTAGTTTGTGTAAAACTTGAGTTTGCTAAGAGGAGAAAATATAACGGAAGGATTGGAAACATTGTAAACAGTAACTGTCATAATAATACTTGAAAGAAAATAATGATTATGTACATTATTGAGTGAGTGGTTATGGAGTTTAACGTCCCTGCACGATTCATTCCCCCATTTGTGACCGGTACATTATTAATGAATAATATGAAATTCTATTTACCGGTAGATCAATCTTTAAAATAATATATTACTTAGATTTAGAGAGAAATCTGGTGGGTTTTTTAATTAATTATTTAGGTAAAGTCAATACATTGTATTCCTAAAGTCAGTGTTATTTTCAGCGAGGACGGGCAACGTTTTTTCCTTGCATGCCCGTATTACTTTTTGTTCGTTTTTCAAGATGTACATCATCGATCACTGGCCAACATGTGTGAGGACGGGTAACTTCTCAGACTTACCAGTCCTCATGGCTGGCAGTGAAATTGCTGGAGTTTTATACACTGCTAAAGTATAACATTGAAAAAGATCAGGTTCAATTAATATGAAGATAAAACATACGTACCTCAAAAGATGGAGCCAGCTTGATAGACCCACACTTTTCTAAAAATGTGCCAATTTCCAGTTTTGTTTCCACAGATGATGACTGTGCAAGTAATGTTTGTGCAACACCTAAAATCTGAAAATAAAATTAATTCAAATTATTTTATCTGAGAATAGCAAAGAAAGCCTTGCTCAGAAAAAGAAAGAAGCATTTTGGTTTTAAAAGAATTCCTGATTTCTCCTACTCTGAAATGAAAATTCAGCTCCTGTAGTAATCTAAAGTTTTAGCTCTGGACCCAAGATTACGAAACTTTTCTGAGCAAGATTTCATACTCAACTCAGAATTTTGTTCAAAGGTACTCAGGCTATGACATCACATGATGTTTTATGAACTTTATGAACAAAATTCTGAGTTGAGTATGAAATCTTACTCAGAAAAGTTTCGTAATCTCGGGGCCTGGTAAATGTGGGACACAAACCTGAAGAAGGTCAGATGTCTGCAGATGTCCAACAATAAATCCTGACAGCGAAAACATCCTGGCTAGCAGCAGTTCCAGGGTCGGCATGACCTCCCAGGATTCCTCTGCGAACAACCTCCACACCCGACACAGCGTCTCCATGGTTACGGCCTGCTGCTGGGTCGTCACATACCTTTCTACCAGGGCCGTGTCAGCGTAGATGTTCGCGAGGCATTTCACGGCAGTTATCTGAGAATGATGACGTTGGTAAGTGAGTTATTCTTTTACATTGGAGAGAGAATCTTTTGTTATATTTTTCCTGTTATTTGAGAATAAAGCTGATTTTTATTTTTCATGTTATCCAAGATAAAAACTTTTTTTTTCTCCATGTATTGACTTCTTTCTACTGGAATATTGAACAGTTTTGTAGTACCTCTGCTATTAAAAATGTTGGGAACAATTATTGCATATGGAAATCTAGCCCCTTGATTACAAAACCTTTTGAGTACGATTCATGCTCATGCTCCAAATTGTAACAAAACTTTCAGTTGAGCATGGAATCATACTCAAAATAGTTTCGTAATCTCAGGCCCTGATCTAAATTTGTATCTATAATAGCAACGAGTAATCCTTCTTCATTGTCACTACTGCTCTAGAGCATCTACGGTTGCCTCCAGCAATGAAACAAGTTAAGAACACACACACACAAAATTGCAAAATCAGACAAAATACAATTATCAAATTCTAATCACTGATGCTTACAAGACTGTGTAGCTGTCCCAGTCTCTTGTCAGTCGAATTGACCCAGTTGTGGAGTGTCATCGTGCAACAGGAGACCAGACCGTCCACTGCCTCGCCAGCCACACTGGAGGTCAAGGCCACCAGGGGCAGATCACTCCAAAGCTGCACATTCTCTGTGGGTGGGTACTCCTTCAGAATAGATTGCTGTAAAATCGAAAGTTTAACCATTTAATAAATTAACCCTCTCCATGCTGTTTAGGGCATCTCTGATTGCCTTCAGCATGGGGAGAGTTAAAACACCATGCTCTTCTTATTTCCAATTCTATTAGGATTTAGAAATGTTTTTCAGATGATTTAGGTTAAATGTGTGTTATCAGTAAACCTGCAATACCTGTAATGCTTAATAATAATGTGTATTTATATCACGCTAGACTCCATGCATAAGGTGTGTGCTTAAAGCGCTACACTATTATTAGTGATATAATAAATATGTGACCAGGGGCCTGATCCTTTCTAGCTGTAATGTCTGTACTTTCTGTCCGACGCAGTTACCAAGGCTCAACACCGCACAGTGCAACTGCACATGTGCCGGACAGAAAGTACAGACATTACAGCTAGAGAGGAGCAGACCCCAGCAGTTTGTCCTGACAACCCAAGGGCGACAACTCCACTATGAAAATTCAGAACATACCAAGCTGGAGTACCAGCATACCAGACCAGCATACCATTGTGTACCAGACCGAGACCTGTGTACCAAGCTGGAGTACCAGCATACCAGACTAGCATATCAGACCAGCATACCATTGTGTACCAGACCGAGACCAGCATACCTGATGTTGTGGAGCCAGCAGCCTCACCAGTCGTCGTAGAACTGTCGTCAGTCGCCAGGTGAGCTGATGCGACAGTGGGGCGGCAGCGACGTCCTGGTACATCCTCATCAACATTGTCACGTGCTGACGACACAGGTCGGCACTACCGTATCTGTCGACAGGCAAGGACAGTTTTAAGTATTCAATAATGCTCCTACTAATTTGAAAAGGAAAAACATTATTAGCAAATTAACACATGATCAGGTTTGAATACAGCTGCATCAATAATGCTCCTAGTAATTTGAAAATGAAAACAAAAATAATTGGCAAATTACAAACTTTGAAAATGATCAGTATTTACACAGATTTGTCTTGTTTTGTTATTTTCAGTCCACCAACTACCGGTAAGTATACAGCAGGGTTATAAAAGAAAAGAAATTATTAAAAAATCTAATGAAAGTATGTCAGAGTAATACTGTTGTCAAGTGAGAAATTAGCTTATAAAGATATAATAATTCCCAGAGTGAGATTTAATAATTTATCTTTTTTGTTTGTTTTTGTTATGACAGCATATTATGGCCAACAATATTTTACTTTAAGGTCAGCAGTTTTATATTTTATGGCCAGCAATATTTTACTTTAAGGTCAGCAGTTTTATATTTTATGGCCAGCAATATGTTAAGGCCAGTAGGTAACCTCAAAGCAAAGATTTCGAGTTTACCTGACAAGAAAGCACCATGCATCCACAGCCAGACTTGACTGAAAAGGGTTCTCTGACAGGCTGTTTCTGAGTAGTGCCTCCTCCTATACAGTGTAACAAAACATTTAAGTGCGAGTACCATTAACCCCGACCATGCTGGACTAGGCACAGACACTGCTCTTATATATCCAGTAGCCTCCAGCTTGGAGAGAGAGATCACTTAGAGCTGCCTACTTTGTTATTATCATTGGACAAAATGTGATAAGTTTACCAATGCTGGAGGCAACCGGAGATGCCGTAAATAAAGGTGTGGCAGTGGCTAATCCAGCAGGGAGAGGGTTACAGGAAGTAGCCCTGTTAACTCAATATACTGTAAAAGACTTTAATTACGCGGACTCAAAGTATCATAAAGAAAAACTATCACTTCAACAGGGATCGAAATTAACACTACCTGGGCCATTTCTCATTGGGCTAAAAGTATCCTAAGGGATGGTAGAAATTCATAACATTTGTTATTTGTATCACTATTCAGGCTAGTGAGTTTTAAAGTTATTTCTATAACTCCTTCAATATACAGTTCAATATCAAGATAATGTTGGAGCACATTGTAAAATCAGCCAACCATCAAATTATATACATTCTTTAAAATAATTTTACAAATAATAAAACTAATAAACCTCAATAGACATACATGATCTTAGACTAGTTAGGAAGTGAATATGGAGTTTAATGTCGCTGCGGGAATTTTTAACCCATTTGCGACGATCTTAATACTAGTAATAATGTGTATATTTATACTTAAAGTATTCGTAAAGCTGTATGTTATTACTACGTACCAGGGTATTAAAGTGCTGGACAGGAAAACTCCCAACAAAGCCACACAGTTGTGTACAGAGAACCTCGTACAGACTGACGTCTCTGAAACATTCAAACACACACAAAAATTACAATCTAGCAGAATTAAATTAGAACATAGAAATGTCATGTTTGTTTAACCTTCTCCCTGCTGAATTCTTCCATTGTGCATATGTTTTGAGTATATATGCCCACGGCCGAAAGGTTAATCCATTATATTGAAAATTGTTCACAATGATTAAAAACAAAATTCAGGCATATACATTTTATTTTCCCATTTGTTTTTTAATTTCTCCATTTTGACAACTTACAGTTGGCCTACATTTATCTTAAAACTTACCTTTGTTGTTTTCCAGCAATGGCGACCCCTGGCAACAACACAGGGAGAGCGAGTTCCACATAACCTGGAACCAAATTAATAAAATATTAGAACATTTTATGCCGTCATACTGTATCCAGTTTGATAAACATGAACCAAGGGAGATAACTGTATGAATCACCAGCTTTTGCAACAAACAAAAGACAACAACAACAAAATTAAGTCTTGTGTTAACTTTTTGATGAACCAGGGGAGATAACTATTAAGCATGCATGAATAAGAATGGTCAATGCTTGCAACAATATTGTCAATAAAAAAATAAAAATAAAAATAATTCTACATGTAATATTTAAGTGGCAAGTTATGTCAGTAATGAGCTTTGCTTACATTTACCAACTGTAGAGAAGACGGCTTGGATGATATCAAATCTTGGATTGCCTGTCGTGCACATATACTTGTCTTTTTCCTCATCTGGATAATGCAAGATAAATATACAACATGAAGGGTTGAAATAGAAAATAATCCGCAGAAAATGTTTTAAAAAATAAAGTATTTTTTAATACGCTTACTTATTTTTTATTTCTAGATTATTATGACTAAATTAGAAAAGTCATCTGAACAAAATATTAGGCAAGGCATGCATTTTAATTTATGTTTATCAAATTAACCCTCTCCCTGATGGATTAGGCACAGCCACTGCTCTTTACGGCATCTCCGGTTGTCTCCAGCATGGAGAGGGTTAAGGTACCAGATGGATTGATTTATTGTTTTACGTCACTGCAATGAAAGCTACCAAAACATTAAAGTAACCACATACCTGACAACTTGGGCAATATTTCCAGAACATGGATTTGTAACAGCAATAAAGGCAGGAGTTGATCATCCGTAATGTCTGAAATAAATTTGACTTCTGTAATTGAGAATTGGTGACCAAGTTTTTGTTTTGTTTTAATCATTGCAAATGGCTGAAATCAAAGCGCACTAACTTTATAACCATTTAGCGACCACCATTCACACCTACCTCCATCCCCTCTATTCAAATAATGAGACCACCCATCAATCCCACATCTCCTCCCTCCAAAGGTAACGAGACCACCCTTCACACAACCCTCCAACCCCTCTCATCACCACAAGACCACTCGTCACACCCACCTCCGTCCCCTTCAATGATACACTTTTGGAAGCGCCCGTCGCCCAGCATGTTGGTCAGTAGAGGGTCAATTGCAGTAGCAACCTGGGTCCGAATCTGGTCCGAGAAAGCTGTTGGTATTCTGGGGGCGGTCAAGCTGGGGGGTAGCAATCTAGAAATATACAAAACCATAAACTGACATAAGAGAGCATTTAAAACTCACCATGAAACTAACACACTGCCAAAACTATTCTTATTATTATCAACAAGAAATAAATAAAAGTCAGGACAAGTCCATGATTTGTGTTAATATTGTCAGTCAATGTTTTATATCAAAAGCTAGGAGCAGGGTAACATTGTTAGTGCATTGTTAGTGCAATGAACGAGTTAGCCTGAAAGGATTTGAGAAGTCAACAACTGTTCATGAATACCTGTGTATATTGATCATAAGAGAAAACAGCTCTTGTTCACAGTTGCAGAGATGATCTCGGAAATCCGTCACCAGGATGACAAGAATCTTCATCTGGAAACCCAGGATTTTCACCGACTTGACGAACATCTTCTCATCGCCCTGAGATAGTACCTTTAAAACAAGTACTGAATGCAACGAGATCAATCAAACGTTAAAGCGACTCGTACACTTGGGAGATTTTTATTATTGGTCATATGTAATATATAGGACAATATTTTCAAGAGCTTTCAGGGATGAAAATGCACGAAAACACATCGAAATACGTTATTTTACTTGACGAATGTAAACAATCGTTTGTTTTGAAATTGGCGAGGCATTCTCAACATGGGTTTCTCTGCACGGTTTGTACGGCTTTCTCGCACATGGCGCAAGGTGGATGAAGTCACATGTCAATATTGCATCGTCCTGTTCACCTAACAGGCTATGTAAATAAACAACTTAAAATGAGCATATTTATTGATAGCGGGTCATTTGGAAGGAATCAATCACATTAAGTGGTGCAGGATCATCAGCTCTACAAGTTTGATTTTGGTGTATGAGTCACTTTAAAAGATGACCCTTAATTTTGAATGCCACTTTTGCATTGACTGAATTTTGTCATAAATTGTGGCGATACAATGTTTTTTCATTTGTAATTTGTAATTTGTAATTTCATTGTTGTTGTTTTATTGTTGTATCTATTCTTCGACATCAACCCACCATTCCTTCCTCATCCAATCTTGGTGCCAGTTGGAAAAGATACTCGTACGCATTGGATGCTTCACGACACAGATAAACCAGTATTTTACCTACGTCTAAGTGATTGCGAAGCAAGCCCTTGTACAGGGAGGCAACTCTGAAAGACAAAAACTCGGACAATAATTATTTTAGTCCCTAGAATCCCTACAATCTCAGTTAACAGCAAGAAAATAAACTAACAAGACTAGAAATCCAGGGGCGCGTTCAAAGACGCAAGCCGATTGCAGGGTTTCACTTAGGTTTCAATTTGTACAAGTCTCGGGGACGCATAGTTATATACTTTTTGTGTCCCCAGTTAGAAAAAGGGAGTCCCATGCATTTCACATACTAGTACATTCGGAAGAATTAGAGTTACTCCCCTTTGCACGTAAGTAAAACGTAATTAAAATTATTAAGGCCGCACAAGTTTTATTCGCCGTAACTAGAGTTTTAACAGCAGTAACTAGAGTATATAACCTTTACATGATGTTATTATATTATTCTAGTCTCTTCTAATCTAGAATTTAGAAATACGATAACAAATTAATCTTAAGTTGTCAATTTTATTTTTAATAAAGTGCGTCCAGGAGGAATATTCATGCGTACAAACTTGCATGTTTTGCATATGGGATGCAGGATTGCGCGTTCGGAGAAACCCTGCGCTTGCAAGACGCTTAGCTAAACTGGTTCCCTGTCACATCTACGGTTCATACAACTCTTGAGACAGTGGCTAGTTTGGTAAGCCGCTTGCATGCCGCTTGTGTCTTTGAACGCGCCCCTGGTCTACTCACTTAGAAATAGCTTTCCACAGAGTAACAACAACTTTCATATCAAGGGAAGTCACAATCTGACATAATTCAAACAGCCCGTCGCACACTGAAATAAAGACAAAATATTGTAGGTATATGTAGACAGTATGCAAGTCTTGCAATAAAACTACACCAATAAGAGGTGTTAATTAATCAGATTTCTTTAACTCTCTTCATGCTGGAGGCAACCAGAGATGCCCTAAAGAACAGTACATGTGCCTAATCCAGCAGGTAGAGGGTTAAGCCAATTGATGATTATTATATGCAAAATAGATGATCAAATAGATGATAGAAATGCAAGAAAAAACAGCTTGGATAAATATCTTTCAGTACTTTTCTGGAAAAATAGGCGGCCTGACAAGATTTAAATTTTGTTTTAAATCTAATTGCAAATTGCTGATATATATTTATGAGGGATGTAAAAACTAGGTATTTATATTCATCTGTTCACCTTTTAGACAATTACCATAACATTTATAAAGTAATACCTTGGCATAAATCGTGAACATCCTCCTCGGATGCATCTGTGACTGTGACTTGGTCCAGCATGTTCAGAAAACTCTGAATAAAAACCCATATGTTATTAGTTCCATAGGTATTATAATAATGATACAGTTGGTTGGTTGGTTTGGGGTTTAAAGTCACTTTCTAGAATCTTTCACTAATATCATGACTTGCATGCATCGCATATACCAGCCTCGGATAAACCGGACACTTGTCTATAACGGAGTGAATCTGAAGTCCCGGTCCCGTCCAACGTTAATTACGGCATGTGCATACAATAGACTTTGCATATAACGGACAAAAATAGCCGGTCCCAATGAGTACGTTATATACAAGGTCTACTGTATTTATAAATGTTATCAAGTGAAGATCCAGAAATATTGATTCTAAGACATAAAGAACTCTCTGAGATTACTAATAACTGTATATGCCCCAGGGAGTTGAGATGGAAAGTGTACACTAATGTTTACTATATAAAATGTTCTAAACTGCAAAGATAACACAGGAATCAAATGCAAACTTTTCAATGTTGTAATCCAACAATCAACCAACTGTTCTAACCCACCTCACTTTTATCACATATTTTTCGCCCGGCCCCGATTTAGATTTTCTACTTACCATTTGCAAACTGTGGGCTTTGCGGAAGAAGACTG
Source organism: Lepetodrilus fucensis (assembly GCA_032361325.1). NCBI lineage: Eukaryota > Metazoa > Mollusca > Gastropoda > Lepetellida > Lepetodrilidae > Lepetodrilus > Lepetodrilus fucensis. The sequence continues at coordinate 1,082 of JAUTBV010143490.1, read as the reverse complement.
ACAGAGGCTCCGACAGCATTCCTAGTAGAGTTTTGTACAGATCTCCGCTGTCCTGAAACAATACAATACAATTCATTTTATTTTAATTTTGAATTGTGGTTTAGAATCAGTTTCGAGATTATTTCACTTGTGAGTTTGTGTCAGTTTATCGCAGACTTTTATTCTTTTTTTCTTGAATTGTGGTTGAGAGTTGTTTTCAAGATATCAGGTTTATCAGGTAACAGCTGTAAACCTGAAACACCTGTAGTACTGAGAGTTGCAGTGAACCTAGGCTAAACATCAGCCGATACTGATGAACCAAAGATGATAACTGCAGTGTGACAGTACAGACAATACCATTAGTTAATCCTATCATAAGACTTGAAAATGTAACTACCATTAACACTGAAGCTAAGTTCCTGGGGCAGATTCGAACTCGGTACCTTTGGCTCCAAAGTCCAACAATCTACCACTGGGATACTAACTACCGTACAATTTGTAAACATGAAACCATTGGAAAGTCAGTGAATACAGATATATGCATCAGCCATAGCAACAAACAAATGTGATTTCAGCAGAAAACAAGTCCGGAGTCTGGATGTCAAAAGCCACGTCCAAGGCAAATAAATCGATCCGTGAACAAATAAATCAACTGATTTCTATAGATCCATAGAAAATGTCTATACCCAGCGATATAAACTAACTTAAAAACATACTTGCCTAATTAGTGATACAAATAACAAATGTTATGAATTTCTACACGCCTTTAGGATACTTTTAGCATTGGGAGAAATTGTGAACCTTGCATACTTGACATTGATGCCTGGGCCGGTGTTCATAAATAGTCTTAAGTTAGTTTTTGAAGACCAAATATATAGCAAAAATTTACTAAGCCCCTTCATGAATACTGGCACAGGTCTCTTGGTCAGATTCAAACTCGGGACAATTAGCTCAGAAGGCCAACGATCAACCACTGCACAAATTAATCCTTTGAAATGAGTTATTGACTATGGAATGTATATTCTTTACCCGACAGTGAGAGTGGGCCCCAGACAGGATGTGACTATGGAATGTATATTCCGTACCCGACAGTGAGAGTGGGC
>JAUTBV010143479.1:0-11148 GCA_032361325.1 Lepetodrilus fucensis | reverse complement strand
CGTGTTGATGAACTATCGCTACAGAACAGTGCACTGCAGCCGATGTGAATGTGTACGTGTTGATGAACTATCGCTACAGAACAGTGCAGTGCAGCCGATGGGAATGTATACGTGTTGAACTATCGCTACAGTGCAGTGCAGTGCAGTCGATGGGAATGTGTACGTGTTGATGAACTATCGCTACAGTGCAGTGCAGTGCAGCCGATGGGAATGTGTACGTGTTGATGAACTACAGTGCAGCAAGTGGGAATATATACTTGTCGTAATATACTACTCACGAATTATTCTTATCTGTATTGACAATTGTTAATTATGTGTGGTCTTTTTACAGTGAAGTTGGCATTCATTACGTATGTAAACGTGGCATGTAACAATAAACAACAACCAGTCTTACATGGAAATGTCCTTGCACGTTACTGGATTTAATTAAACCTTGGTGGGAAGGTACTATGCGTAGTGAACAGCAGCCGCATGCTACACATACCGAGGTCCCGTTTGTAAATATGAATTTGTTTCTGTTAATGCATACTATATAGACGAGATGGATACGGTAGCTTGCAGGCATTTTGTGCAAGTGCTTGGAAACAAAACGGCATCGCTTCAGGTCAGAATCTTGGAAGTATGTCCTCGCCGTTTGCTTGTATAGGGAATTCCTTGCATTTTACAATTGAACAGGAAGTGTACTCTGATGAGTCTTCTTGGGGAATCTTTCAGTCCACGAGTTCCAGGCATTGCATTAATTAAATATGAGTGGCTTGTATTGCTTAGACTTCCAAACTTAGGCTATGTATACAACTACGTATCAGGTAATCCATAACTACTTATTTAGTGGGAATGCGAACTTACTTTCAACCCATATGTGATAACACGCACACAGCGAGTGTGTGTGAGAGAGAGAGATAGAGAGAGAGAGACAGACAGACAGGCAGATAGAGAGATAGAGAGAGAGACAGAGCTACAGACAAACACACAGAGAAAGAGAGAGAGAGAGAGAGTGAGAGAGAAGGCGGAAGGTAAAAACAGCAAACATAATACAAAACCACAAACAATTCGATTTTGAGCAATTCCACATAACAAGACGGCCATGCTTTAATAGGAAGAACACTTAACCCATCAACAAACCACGCCCCATCTAACCTAGCACAATAGGAAATGAACGCCTTAACAGTTCATTACTACAATGTGTACTCTGTCAATATACCCTTACAGATTGCAAACATGCTTTATATGCTGGTAATATATGTAAACATATAGTCAAGTGAAATCATTAAATAACAGAAATAAATATATCAATTACATTGATTTGGTAGATCATCCTTCTTATCAGTTGCTATTTGATATGTGTTGCTAACGACAATTTAACAAATTCACAAACATTAATTGCATATAATAGTACATGTTTATTGACATAAGTTCCTATATTTATTAATATATAGTTAAATATATTATTGATTTACATTTCGTATTATATAGTTTCTTTGTGCGATTCCTGTGTTACAAAATAGCAATGATATGTAGATTTGTAAAATCAATGTTATAGAGATATTATTTAGTTGAACCTTCGCGTTATATATATGAATATATACCGTAAATCCTTGAATATACGTCTGTCTGGAAGAGGAGCCTAAATGGATTAGATGCAAGGTCGTGAAATTGATAAATGCATGGCTTGAGTAGAAGCCTGTCTTAAAGTAGAAGACTGTCTTAATAGAGGTCATGAGTACACTGCATCCAATCAGTATTAAAATATGTTTTGACTACATAAATTTAATAAGTGTTTATGTATTAGGTTTTCGTGTTTATGTATTCAAATTTTTAATAGGTGTATAATACGTTTCATGAAGTGCTAAAAAATGAATGAAGGAAATCTTATTGCAAAATGTTGTTTTAAATATAAATAGAAACCTGCCTTGAATAGAAACCGGATCTGAGAGTGTCGCGAAATTAATAGAATCCCGGGCGTATATTCAATGATTTATGGTATTTACAATATATAGAACCATACCTACTTCTATGTCTGTCATTCATGGGAGCTCAGCGTGTGAAAATATCGATGCCATGCAGATACTGAAACAATAGAAATACGAACATTATGTTCAATACAAACCAGAGAGGACGAGTCACGTGATCCACTCAACCCAGATATCTTTGAATAATGACCAGCGACGCTACTTAACAACTATCTCTACCGACCACGCTTGTCTTAGTAGATGCATTTCGTAGATGTATATATGTAGAGTACTCAGCGACCCGCTTGAAAGGTATCCTATTATTTGTTTGCTCAGCATATTTAAAAGTTCAGATTATATTTGCAACAATACAAGCATTCAAATAGAGATTGTATAATATGTTTGTATATGTATACTATTTTGATGCAATAAGTTGTTTCACAAACAAAAATTATATGGCATGCGAATAATTAGTATTAATATAATAAAAATCAACTATTTGATCGATGTTTAAACAAAGGCACGCTCTGAAATCGAACTTTCATATTATCAGTACAATAGTCAGAACTTCAATCATCCAGTATACAAGGTATTAATTGATTAGATCCAAGTGGCAAAACAGATTAAAACATAAATTCTTCTTAACTTTATTGAAGTTAAAAACATATCGAACAGCTTTCCCCATCCACTGGTATACTATATATCAACACATGCACTGGTATACTATATATCAACACATGCACTGGTATACTATATATCAACACATGCACTGTGAATGTACATTACCCATTACCATGGGGGCCTTTTTCCATTAGTTCTTCTCGAAAGGTCGTGATTGAGATGAACATGTAGCATGTCACATCAGATCTGTCATAGAACATTATCCAGGATTCCTTGCCCACCAAGAAGCATTGCTGGGGGGAAGGTCACACTGTACAATAATATACGAGTCGACGTTACTGTAGCCGGTCAGGGGCCACTGCCGCGAGACATTCAATTAAGCTCGTTGAACAGGGAACTATACTTTAAGCCAACAGACTGCATAATGTTTATGGTTTACGTTCAGGGCTTAAGTATTAGTGGTCTTGATTTAGGCCAACTTCTTCAGAAAGTGAGCGAGAACGTTCAGTGTCCGCGGGCAGGCTGAACCGTGCCAGATATCCTCTGCAAAAAAAACACGCTAGGACCTGGATGTAAGGTTTCTGTGTAACCTACTCTGAGTGTAGGCTACTCTGGCTGTAACCTACTCTGGTTGTAGGCTACGGGAAAGGGCGAGTGGTCGTCTCAAATGCTGCGAAAGGTCTCGAATGTTTAACACGTGGAAGCCTTGCATCTAGACCCGAGTGAATATTATTTGAGGAAAGCGGAACTGGAGCGATGATGTTCCGATTGTGTCTGCAGTAAATCCTAGTAAACCTTCTCCACTTTCGGTTCACGCCATCGAGAAGACCTTGCGCCGTGATACCAACATGTCTGTTAACTGGAACAACTGGTGTAAAACACCCACGGTTTCAATGTTAGCGCTTCACTTGGCGTGCGGAGTAAAGTCTATGTAACGGTATACAATGCGTGTCCTGGTTTACAGACACCGTAACCTGTATGTAGTCTCGCGTGCTGATCACGACGCTAATTTTACACGAGAACTTGTATGGAAGTTATTGCTGCGAGATTACGTCGATGCCTGTTTCCGGTGTATTCAAACTTTCATTACACGCGCCATATTGGGCTTTGACGTATTAAGACTTTAATTCATTGTATCGATTGAGGTATGTTGTGTCATACACTTCAGTATGACATATATATTTCAGTCATACTGAACATGAAGGTTCCTTTATGTATTAGTATTGGTATTGTGATCATATGATATAATTTCTTACATTACGTTGACTGGGGCTAATCACGGATTACGTGTTACAAGAGGTCATCTTCCAGACTGTGGTTAAACATTATAAGCGATGATAGCTGTCCGTATTAATTAACAGGAATTCTGGATAAAAGCATTTCGGAACATCATGAATTTGAGTATGCATGGGAAGACGACACATTTCTGTGTAATTAATGGAGACGTCTACTTCGGTATTTTAAACTAGTGTGTAAGGTATGCATATTAATATCGTCATGGAATGTAGTTATGGTATGTCTTCAGGAAGAAGTGCGAGGACATAGCGGATGTAGAGGAAATTAGTTTATCTAAGCATATTTTACTGCAGAATATGCGAAGGGATTGGTGAAAATGCCAGTTTATCTTGTTTTGAATTGAACAAAGGTCGAATATCCTTGCCAACACACACAAGAGCGCGCGCACACACACACACAAACGTATACACCACACACACACACACACACACACACACACACACACACACGTACACACATGTCCCTCAAGCCATGAGGTGTGTATATATCACAGATCCTATACCTGTAAGCAGCGGTAAACAGTACATTTTAATCAAAGTTAATGTAGGTACATCAATTTATCACCAACTAGTGCACGGTATCAGATGCGAATTTCAACTCCAGGTTTTGAAATAGGATACATTCGTTTCCGCTTTGTGTCGGTTATGTGGATAATTAATGAGCTACGCTGCTACTGCCACACACGTATGTCATCATTCAGATTGCCACATTGCCACATTGAAACGTTGTGCAGAAACATGTCATACGGTATGACTGTGTGTGATACGTAGATCTGCGTTGAGATGTATTTAGTAATTGTCAAGTGCTGGTATGTTAAGTACAATTTTATTCTTTCTCTTGTTCTTGAAGCTTTTCCATCTCTTTCTCTCTGTCTATATTTCTCTCTGTCCATCTTTCTCTCTCTCCAGTGTCTCTCTTTCCGTCTATCTCTTTCTGTCTCTGTTTGTATTTGTCTGTCTCTCTCTCCATTTCTGTCTCTGTTTCTGTCTCTTTATCTCCCTCTCTCTCTCTTTTTTTCTCTCTCTCTCTTTTTCTCTCTTTATCTCTCTCTCACACACACACACACACGCACACACACAAACACAAACACATACACACACACACACACAATCGTCTGATAAATACCAATTTAATTTCATCTCAAGGTCTATTGAAATACTATTTCTTTAATCTCCATACTTCCCGTCACCTTCGCTGAGATTTGAGTGCTGGATTGCAATATGCATTATGAACCTGATCAGCGCCATTGATTTTTGAATAAAACATAATTCTCCTAATGAAACGAAAGTTCACAGATTGGCCTGAAACAGTTCGTGATCTTATCTGAATTTCATCACCGGTTATTTGATTTGATGACGCTTTTATTTTTATCACGATTTCATGTTTGCAAGATATTACATTAGAAAAATGTACTCATAGTCATGACCTCTTTTCAAAGTGTTCATAGTCTCGTGTTCTCAATAACCTGATAGCCGACATGTACAATACCAATAATATCAGTAACATTTAACATACAGTTTTGCAGAGATTTGAAATTAATTTGACCTTAATAGAGGACATTCTTCGGAACTGCATTCAAAGTTTTCTTATTTAGACTCGAAACTTGGCTGATGGTATTTTATATCTGTTAGTACTCACTGATTCGCTGTGCTAATGTATGATTATATATATGATTGATGCAGCCGTCAACATGGACAGTGCATTTATACGTAAATTCATAGTGCTCTTACTTCCGGATAAACGAATTACAATGATCTATATTTGACCATGTTCCAGACACATAACACCATCGTCCTAATCACTACCTCAATAGCTTACATATGACATTTGGCAAATCATCAGAGCTAATCACCGACCAAGTTTCTTTACCCTAACTGTTATAATGAAGTGCAACATTTCACAATATTTATTGAAAACAAGGCTAGAACCGATTTCCATTAGTCTTGGTCAAAGATGGTCTTCATGCAGCTGCATCATCTGATGTATCCTATTCATTTCATTAGGAGTACTCGATGACGAAAAAAGGGAACATGTTTCATTCCTCAAGGGGGTTGCCAGTGTTTCACTTGAACTTAAACAAACGCCATCGATAGCAGTTTATTTTATCCAGATTTTTTCTCTCTCACACACCACCTCGATGTTCTGATCAGTGAGAGATGTGTCCGGAGATCTTTACTTTTCACTCATTACACCATTGAGATAAAGGAGCCGAATTATTCCAGTGTAAAGATTAAGATCTTCAGAATGCTTGTAAATCTTCATTACATCTTACTTCCAGCTGAAAGTGTGTTTGTCTTGCTTGTCAGACTTCGCACATAACTCAATACCTCCGTAATTTGGTTTCGTCAAGATTAACCTCGTAACTTTCGCATCTGAGTTCACTTTTTGAATAATTGATCAATCCCCCTAACAATGAAAGGTTTCGCCCCATGTTCAGAATTGCTTGGCAAGTCATATTTTACACGTTATGATTTGATATTCTCTCCAAGAATATCTGCGGAGAACAAGTCCCACGGCATGAATAACAATTTGAAAAACAAATATGATAGATGGAAGATGAGTTTAACGGTAAGTGCATCGATCATATAGTATTAGTCAGAAAGCTTGGAATTTTTCAAGTTACATTGTTTTTATTAGCGTAAAACATCTGAATTTGGCCATATATAGATTATATTAGATGTCCATTTACAATTTCGGTTTGTACACCTGAGTCAATTTTGGTCAAACTTGTGCACCTAAAATATTATGAAGTATCAAATAGTCAACTTCCGATTGCTTAACATTCGTTTTCTAACCAAGCTCTCTGATTGTCCATAAATTGTCCGTAAAATATTGTATAGAGCCAATAATACCGAATGGATGTTGAGTGAGTGCTGTTGCAATAGAACGATCATACGTATGCATTGATACAGGATATAATACTAAGTTAAATATATAGATACGATAGATATTAATATCCAAACTAAACGTTAATATATAACGGGTGTTTACCGTGCTACCAGTATATAATGAGATAAATAATTATTCAATATAGTATACATTTCCTGAAAGAAACTATTTTAATTTGTCAGTGTATTATAATTATTACATTTTCTACTTGGAACGAGGCATTGATACACAAACTGATCTCCGCTGTCACTGAGATTGCGAAAACATTGGTACATATACATTACCTGAATCTTAGGATGATCATGAGGAGATAAAAACAATATAATAGGTTTCACTATATACTTAGGAAAATCTTCGGTGCTTATACGAGTCATTCTAATTAACATCAGATCCTAAATTGACCATCCTCAGATACATGAGTAGGAGAGTAGCTGGTCTCAGTTATACGAATAGTTAGAGCTGAGGTTGACATTTGAATGTAATGGGATTTGGCTACGATTGAAAGTAAATTAAGATTTATATAATTAAATAGAGGTTATGTTAAAAGATTAGGTTTCTGACTCGATAATTTGCTACCGTACAAACACATAACCATTAACTCCTACACGCACACCTACAACGAGGGGTCTTGAGCACATGAATGCGTATTGTAACCAAATTATATGCCAATATTTGGTTTCGAGGTCTTGGGGGATCTATCTTGTTACATACCACGCACTGGACATCAAAGAGTCCACAGTTGAAGGACAGTGTGTCTTTAACCGCGCATGCAAATCTCCGGTGTGTTCTTTGTTATCATAATCAGGCAGCTAGTTCTGAGTGCAGGTCTCTCTACTTCCGCTGGGGTTGTCGCCGTGATTCCAGGAACATTACCAAAATAGAACCTCTGGTGGCAGAGAGATAAGCTCCAGCGCTTGCCAAGACGTCGACCTTTTCCTCTTGTTCTGAGGGGAAGTATTTAAAATAAAAACAATGAAACAATACTAATATTTAAAAAATATAAAAATGCGTTTTTATAAAAACTAATAATTGACATGTTTTACGTCTCCCTGTAGTTGAAGTTGATATTGCCCTGGCTTTGCAGTCTAGAGAACAGGGGAGTGGGGGAGGGGGAGGGGGGGGGAACACTGTCAATTTAATCTATATGATCAGTGCAGTTGTATCTACACGAAATCACGTCATGACATTTTATTTATTTTTTTGCACTCACTGATTGTTTGTATTGGCACTTTCGACCTTCTCTTTTCTATGAAAGTGGAGATGTTCTCGCTTTCTTGATAGTGACAAGCACCGACTCAGCACTTCAGAGAGCAATCTGAGCCGTAGATTGAGTGATGAACGTTAACAAGCACGCTAGCCTACCCTCTTGTGTTAAAGAAGACATCAAACACAATACAATCCTTAAGGTCGAGAACATTGACATATGAAATACAATATTTTGTAATTAAATCTAAGTGGGCCCTACAGGGTAATAGCGGGAATTTGTGGGAAAGTAGACAATTCATATGTAATAACAATGCTACAAACAGAACTCTGAATTGAGGATTTGTTTTCGTGAGTTTTCCTCGTTTTGTTTTGGTGTTTTTGCTCCGAAAATAATAACGTCCTTATAGAAGAAGAAGCTATATTTCACGTTGGATGGATATGTATATAACAAGAAACGTCAGCTCTGTAGAGCTATTATATTGGAAAGACAATTTTGACAGGAAATATTAAGTCTATTCCTGCTTCTTTAATTGGAAAAAATATGCACGAAAACCGCATGCCTATTCGAATAATTAAATGCTCAGATGCTATTCTGTTCACGATCTAGTTAATTCCATTCCTAAAGCATATATCACACTAAGAACGGTATCCAGTCTTAACGGAATGATTCGAGTGGTAATGGATTCATACATTTAAACTATGGTGAAGTCATCCCCTCACGTGGCGTATTATGTGTTGACAGAGAAGTGAGACATTCAAGTTCAAAGAGATACTCCAACAGGGAAGTATATATACGTTATATGGATGTGCTCGATATAGCTTTATGTGATCCCAGGGAACAGATACCTCTTCAAAGCACTATATCATTTATATCTTCTTGACATTTACGCTATGATAATATAGATGACATATAAATGAATGAAGGATATAGCGGCCACTCAAATACCAATATGTCGGATCACATTTACCATCAACACATAATATAGCCATACATAAACCTGAGATATGTTTTCGCTCATATTGCGAGTAAATTAAATGTCAACGATGAAATTGATACTATTACCAGTATACATCATACCACAGGATATAGCAGAATGTCGTAATACTTGACATACATACCTAGATGGTAACATCCGCAAGTAGCGTCCGTTACGAAACCACTTAGGAGTGAGTTGTCGTTTTGTATTGAATACGAGGATTTCACGAAAGGATGCCCGTGAATATAGCAAATATCAAGTGTCATCGTTAGCCATGTATTATCAGGATTTCTTTTCCATATCATTGCTGATTATAGGCGCTGCAAGTGGAGCGAATTCTATTTATAGACGTACCCAGTTTACTGAGTGATTTTGGTGATAAGCGTGTAGGTGAAATGTGCATGATTGTTGTCTTTTTTTGCGTACCTTACGTTGCCTCGCGATTTATTACCCTTGAACCATGCTGAACAACATAATTCATCTCTGAATCAAACATAAACTTAAGGATACGATCCTTTGTAACGTCGTATTAAGATTTTCTCTGGATGTTTAGTCAATCTAAGGCCTAGACTTCTGTTAGCCTATCACCGGAATTCCTAGTTTTAAATGATAATCTTCGAAATTCTAAAAATAGACATGACGCACTTGCAGCCTCTATAGAGACATTGTTCAATTGAAACGAACATTAAAGACATCGGGAGTAGGGATTGTTCATTGTACACATCAGATCTATTCCATGATGATGTACGTACCATCTTTACTCATGTTGAATGAGGACGAGTTTGTGGTGAACACGACCTTCTCGTTCTTGTCTTTGTCTATCGCACGTAGCGTCATAATCAGTGCGGACACCCGGGCTCCCTCAGACACGCTCACGGTGATATTGTTGCCATCCAATATCTGAGGGTCGTTGTCGTTGATGTCCGCAATGGTCACCGATACGGTCGCTGTAATGGACATGACACACATGTTATTACTTCGCGTGTCAGGGACAATGGAACTGTGAATACCTCAAAACTCTCATGGACGAATCATGGCACTAGGGAGAAGTAATTAATTACTATCAAATTAAATTCATTGAAGCTCAGTATATTAACCTCTTGCTCGTTACAAATAGCAAGACATGTGTGATTGAGCGCATGCGTATAACAGCTTCAAGTTTTGCGAGAAGCGGGCAGTGCGAGCTCACATTTGGAGCTGATAGGAGGTTAACGCATTCGGTCTCCCCTACATAGCACTCACTGGTATATAGCCTAGTAGTACGAGCATATTTGGCTCATCACTACTAATATAACATTCATAAGATGTAGCGCATTTGGCTCATCACTATTAATATACCAATCACGAGATGTAGCACATTTGGCTCATCTTGCGATATTTTTTTGTATTGAGGTTAACGCCTATTTTCTATTGCTATACTGTTATAGCTTAACTCCGCATTTGGGTTACATATTCCCTTTGCGAAGTATATCATTAGTACAATTGTGTAGACTATAATAGTAACAACATTTGTATGTGCCATAGTTATTGCATTGTAAACAAGTGATATTATATTTGATCCTTGTTATAGTACAAACAGTATATACTATATATTTTGTGGTAGTTATTCAATATTATAATACTACCTTCTATATCATACTGTAAATATTTAGTAGTTTTTCATTAAATCATTATGACATTTCGTTTTATTGTCTTTATCTTCATTGACAACACTGCACGTAGACTACTATTCAAGTGAACAAACAATCCTTAGGAACAATGCATACCGTATGCAGTTTGAGGGATGTTTATATCAGCTTTTACATCCTCAACCTTCACCCGGAGTGTGACTGTTTGGGCAACCTCCCTGTCTACGTCTGATGTAGAACTGAGCTCGCCGCTGGCATTGTTAATGGTAAACCAATCCTGTAACCACGAAAAAGGGTAAACTATAATGCATGTTACACGAGGTTCAGGTACATATATCCGTACACTATCCACGTAATTATAACTGCTTACGGAACTCACCACTGTCTAGTCATGATCACAGCCATCCAATGACCTCAATGGTAATACTCTACCAATGTATTGGAACTAGTCGTACATAAGATTGAGCCACGAACATGTAAATTTGCAAGCCAGTTATTGGTTGACATGTTGGAAACACATCATTTTATGTGGATAATTTGTCTGGTTTTCGAAAAGTATTCCAGGTTTATAATTGGCATAAG
>JAUTBV010143478.1:0-26152 GCA_032361325.1 Lepetodrilus fucensis | reverse complement strand
CCAGAACAAATATGATATATAATACACAAGATATGGCATTCAACTCAATATAAAGAAAATGTATTAATATTGATAGGTCTTATCCTTGTATAAATAAGCAGTGATTTTTTTATAATTTCCTTTTTATGTGTATAGTGTATGCCTAGTGTATATCTAGAACAATTTGTGTGAACAAGCAGCCACTGTGAGCATTTCCTCTTGCTACAGCTGAACAGAGGCTGCGGTAATTGTCTGTGTGTTTTACCTAAGTGGATAACGCAGGGCTCGCCTAAGATAGCAAATGCGATCTCATATATAGAGTTCTACTACATTTCAATCTTGATATGCTTATTTGTCTGTTATTGGGTGACTGATAAGACCTGTTTGTTTCCCCAGCGGTACCACAGGTGTGTCTGTCCTGCTTAGGCTTCGCATTCTGTATCAGCCGCACCAGAAATGTGAACTAAGTCAACAAAACCCAGACCTTACGGGTTTACTTTAGTATTTGTGCATCACAGGAGAAGCTTTTTGCCGGCCCTCTGTACCTAGTTTACCATGTCTCGCCGCTTTTAAGAGATACATACGTGACAATATTATCTTAAGGTATGGTAACTTCCCAAATACCTTTGTCTAAACACCGTGCTGTATCACAGACATTAAACTTCACAAAGCTTGAAAGTGAAAATGTACTGGTGAGACATGCTCTCGTATCACATAGGCATATTGTTACAAAGTTTAGTTTTCTGATTTATTCTTATACAATGTATCAACATTTTTGTTTCATAGTGAGACATGCTGTCATATCATATAGGCATATTGTTACAAAGTTTAGTTTTCTGGTTTATTCTTATACAATGTATCAAAACTTTCTTCCATAGAGACATGCTGTCATATTACATAGTCAGGAATATTGTTACAAAGTTCAATTATATTTGTTCTTACACAATGTATTTCATCACGACTAATGTTACACTTTTTGTATTAATGTAAAATGTGATAAATTATATAGCTATGTAGACTAATTTAATAATTATATTCCTGCTGGATAAATGATAAACACAATATTGGGTATCTTTAGTTGCCTGCAATAGGAAGGGGGTTAACCTTCTCCATTTTGAAAGTCAATTGTTACAATATATGGAATCTCTTATTGCCTCCAGCAAAAATAAGGTTAATATACGAGATAGGATATAAAAAACCACCTGATGGCCCAACAGGTATTCTCAGCTAGTGTAGCTGAAAACCATCATTTCCCAAAGTTTGATTCCCAAGTGGTAACATAAATGCTTTAATTTTTCTTTAGTAAACTGTTCATCATTTATCTTACGCCATAATATTTTTAAATGCAAAGTATTAGACTAAATTTATAATGGATGGCATTGCTTGATGGTTAGAGGTAATCATCCATCCTCAAATGCTCCCCATGATGGGCAAGGTTGGTTACCTTTCTCCACAGCATTATTCACACAGAACATTACAGCACCCTAGAGAATATATTCATGAAGCACATGCATTTAAATCTTGATAAATATTGCTTCATTTGATTTCATGGTAATGGATTAAAGCTACCATGTCACATAATTTGATCCATTCCCACAAATACGACTTTAATGCCATTACATTTATTACAAAAAGCACTTTTTATACAGGGGTTACTACCAGGGTCTTTACTATAGCACCAGCAGTATTAGTACTTTATAGTGGTCACTTACTTGTTTGCCAATATGACAGATGCCTTTCGTCATTGAGTACAAATTGAGATAATTATATGACATAGCCTCTGGTTTCAATATCAGTGATGGATAATGCTGGTTGATTATCAGCTATAAATACAACTGACATTTATTAACATTAATTTGCTTTACTAAATATGATACAAAATTTAGAACATGTAAAATATCTTTTGAGTAATGATGTGATGAAGGAAAGGTAGCCCATGTCTATGAGATGTGATAATTGGACTGTCAAGATGGAGGATGAAGTCACTTTGTTAGAACGATCTTGCTTTCACAGAGTCATTAGCTGGTAACTGGTAGTTTGTACCAAAATAGCCAAAAGGAATTATTTCGTAACTGGGCATATATACAGTGTTCGAAATTACCACTGAAAACATACTGGCCCGAATACTGATACAAATAACAAATATTTACAAAAAAACATGAATTTCTACTGGCCCTTAGGATACCTTTTAGAGCATTGTGAGAAATGAGCGGGCCAGCGTTAATTTCGAACACAGCATATACAAGTAGATGGATATTTAGTTATTATTTGCTAAGGGTTTTAACATAATAACAATAGTATGCTGACATAGAAACATATTATTATACATATGAGTGGGGTCCAGTCCATTAGTATTTATTATTATTACAATTATTATTATTATTATTATTATTATTTTTAGTAGTAGTAGTAGTAGTAGTAGTAGTAGTAGTAGTAGTAAGTAATAGTAGTAGTAGTAGTAGTAGTAGTAGTAGTAGTAGTAGTAGTAATCATAATCAATATCATCATCATAATCATTATTATTAATTGGAATGTTCACTATCCCATATACATATGATGAGAAAAAAATGTATGTACGATCAATATCGTAATCAACAGTCTAACCCAATATAGACCACAGTTACATGAATATTCATGTGATACATTTAGAGTAATTCAACTGATTTAGTGATGTCACATAACTGCCATGTATAAAACCTGCAGTCAGATAACTGAAGAAAAAATAAATAGCCGTTCTAAACACGCTAAAAGTGATAGCATTTCACGCCGCCACTTGGTCCAGAATCAGTTTTCAAGGATTTAAAATTAAAATCTGAACATGACGAAGTGATAAGGAATGAGAGAGACCTGAATGCTCTTACTGAAATGAAGTATTCAGTGAAAAAATTAACATATTTTCTCTATCAGCGTTGCTCAGTTTGGGTTACTACTAATCACCGCGGGGACAGTTAGAGGGGAAAGTCCTCGTGTCTTTCGCCTAGAAATGCACTGGCAGTGTTGGCAAATGTTGCTGCAGTAATTTCAAGGATTACTGAAACAGCTTTAGAGCATTCTGTTTTATTGCACCTCATGATGTGACTTGCTTTCACTGCAAAACTCTACACGACCAGAAAATCAATGTAGAGTTCTTAAGTTCATTCTTGTACAGTGGTGATATTGTTGAAAAAAGATTGTGTAAACATAAATGAACAGATTCACATCATGCAAATTTTATTCCCAGTTATTTTTGGCTTTGGAAGATCATTACTTTTCGCTATGTTAATATATACTACAATAATAAAAAGGTTTACTTCACCAAAGGGTCCTATTAGGGGGTTTACAACAATTATATAAATACGATGGACTTAATTCTGGCTCTGGAGGGAGGATGTGATAATACGAGGGCTAGGATGTCAGACTATTGTACTAAATCATGCCCTTAAGTATGTATTCCATGTGTGGAATAGTGGGACATAATGTCTGTATGAAAATAGAGAAATTACCACCAGCTTCATCTACAACAGTCATCTGTCATGTGTATAAGTCACCATAATGCATTGCTAGTTCTCATTTGATGATAATCATATTGATGTCATGTGTATAAGTCACCATAATCCATTGCTAGTTCTCATTTGATGATAATCATATTGATGTGAGTGCAGTGAAATACAGTATTAGACAACAATATCATAAATGCATAGCAGCATTGGAAGCATAAATTACAGGATATCCTTTCACAAAGCTCTCTTATCTGCTAAGAAACCATTGCGCTCTCTTAGTAGTGTATAAGCTATCGGAAAAGAGAGTGCTATGGTGTCTTCGTGGATAAGAGAGCTTCATGAAAGGATATATACCATGTACTGGGTATACTAGAAATGCATGTTGGTAAACTTACGTCATGATACCTGGCCTCCCCCCGCCCCCCATTCTACAGAATGATAGTAGTGCTATGACAGAATGATAGTAGTGCTATGACAGAATGATAGTAGTGCTATGACAGAATGATTGTAGTGCTATGACAGAATGATAGTAGTGCTATGACAGAATGATAGTAGTGCTATGACAGAATGATTGTAGCGTGATGAGAGTGATGAGAGTTCTAACTATACGTTAACCTATAAGAGTTACGACTCACATAGTGCTACGATCATTCTGTGGAATGGGACCCTAATAAAAAAAATCAATAATTTACACAGCAAAATTAATTTTAATTAAACTGGGAATGCTGATAGGCATGGGTTGATGTTTACAAGTTTCAAACAAATAAATGGTTAATTCAATCATTATTAATAACAAGGACAGTAAATCAATGTTCTCTATGAAATTGTCTTCGCACAGGTTGCAGCTTCAGTGACAATACAGTTAAAGCAAACAGATTACTGTCAGAAACTTTAGCACTCCCATCTTCCCCGAAGAAAGAGTATTTCAATGCAATAAAGAAAATAATATTTATAAATTTCATTAACATGCTTCTGGAGGATGTTGAGTTGCAAATCCAGTCAGCTTTGAGAGAGGAGATAACTAAGTAAGAGCATACAATCACGACTCGAGAATGAATAGAAATTGAACAGGCACTGATCTCGGATACTCTACAATCTTCCGTGCTTGGATAAAATATCTGTTCCATATTCAATAATCTTATAATGTTGTTTCTTCGCGAACAACTGGGCACGTGTTCATTTGAGAAATTTGATGATGTGATTGCCTATTCATTGGAGGCTCTACTCCATGTGACTAATGGAAGCCTGTTGCCCTTCTGGATCCACTTGTCCGTTGGCGCTGGTGGGAACTGGCGCTGTATGCCACGGGAATTGCAGTATTAATTAATACGGTTGGCTGTGACTACACTCTATCGCCGTTATAGTCCCAGACACGGTTCAGGCAATCCGACAGACAAGGTAGGCTGGGAACAAGTCAATTACCGTGAAACAGGGAAACGGCTCTGTGTAGGCGGATGTCATCGCTACATGGATCATGTCCTGAATAATGTACCAAGGGACAAGGCAAATATGACCATGATGTTCCACCAAGCCAGAGTCATCAGCTGACCGGTTCCTGCATGGGAGTCAGGTGGGGGGTCCAGGCCTGCGATGTTACACATGTAATATGACCATGATGTTCCACCAAGCCTGAGCCACCAACTGAACGGTTCCTGAGAGTCCCGTAGAGGGTCCAGGCTTAAGCTGTTACACATGTAATACACACACGGACATCGAGTGTCCATCAGATCAGGCAGGATACATTACAACACAACACTCTGAAACAGACTTGTGAACATTTCTAATAAGTGTAAAATATTCTGCTTTAATTTTTCTTTGATGAATTATACATATTTCAAAAGTGGTTCCTCTCTGCAGAAAGTACGCTGACCTTTCTGTTCCCACTGCTGAAGGCGGCTCAGTTGAAGACGAAGCATGATTGAAGTAGACGCAGTCCCAAGCTGAGCGTGATTAAGACAAATATGACTTTGAGACGCTTGACTTCCTTGTTCTTTGGTCCTTGTGTTTAAACCAACATGCAGGTCAGTAACGTGGGGACACAATCACAGAGAGAACTCCAGTGATAGATAGAAGGGCAGGGTTTGAATATGCATGAGGGTGTGCAGACACAGCACTAATGTAATTAGAGATAACAGCAGGCAAGGAGATTCATAGCAGAGTCAAAGTAAGCCGTTGTGCCAATAGTACATAATGGACCGTGGCCATGCTGGCTTCTAAACCAATCAAAATAATTATGTGATACACCCGGTGTATCTGACACTCGTATCAATGGAAAAACAATCTCCCAAACTGGATGCCAAGTCAATTGGAAGCCTTAGTGTGCTTGTGTGTGAACCTAATAGTGTCCTTACAAGTATACTGGGAAACTAAATGAAGTTGAAAACAAGTTTCATAAACAGACTGCCATTGGGCACTAGCTTGAATATAGTTTGTTTAAAATGTATTCAACTATCAAAGTTGACAATATGGATGAGATGAGACAAATACATTAACATTGCATGGCAGTATAGAGATGAAAGTGGTGCTACTATTTGTTATATAAATACAGGTAAAATGTACATCCTATTTAATGGCAAGGATGGGGGGGGAGTACTCCAGTTGAAACTACAATAGCACAAAGTAGACAAAGGAATAATCTTCATGCAATCATTATCTAGCATTGACATGATTGAAAATGACATATTTTAAAATGGTAATTAGGCTCAAATACAACAAGCATAACATGTTTTCTCTCTTACAGATCAAAGCTCGGTTTATTTTAGGAGAAATAATCCAAATGTTTTTCCACCTGATGAAACAATTAGCCATCAACAGCTCAGTTGCACAACTAATTTACTACTCATCAATTTGCTGCTGCTGCTGAATCAAATGGCAAATGTTTGCTTCATTGAAATGTATTGTGATGATTTATTGCTTCCAATGAGTGTGCACGTTTCATTAATGGTAATATAATGTTTTTAGTTGAAGTATCACCATTATTTAAAGCCTTAATACACTATAAGTGCACTAAATGCCTCGCCTAATATCAATATTTCACATTATAATGGAATCATTGACACCATTAAACTATCAATTTCTTCAATTATTGATTTCAACATGTATTGTGCATCCATTGAACAGATTATTCAACTTAAAAAGGATGTAATGAGGCTCTGTATAGGGGTCTTTTGGTGGGCATTGAAAAAATATCAACCAGTGGAATTAGGAAAACAATGTTGTTTTACGATTGTGAAATATATGTCATAAAGTATAATAATAGCATGAAGCTTCTGAAGGTAAATTCTGTGCAGTGACAGATCGGTGACAGATCAGCGAGTACAGGTTTCAGTGTTTTTTTACTAATATATCAACCAGTGAGATGTTTAACCATCTAGGTGTGATGGCAATTAACTGTACAAAACGTGCAGGTTTGAGTAATATATCACCCAGTGAGCTGTATTTTCTATGTTTGATCATCTAGGTGTGATGGCAATTAACTGTAGAAAATGTGCAGGTTTGATGTTGTTTCAATGTGTGATGGTAATATTAGGTTAATAAGAGGTATTGGTTGCTACATGTATGTATGATTTCAGTGAATTTTAAAAGAGATACACGTGTCTGTAAGTGATGCAAATTAATATCAGAAAGCTAGTGATTTCATTATACGATGGTATTATTATTAGCTTTGAAAGAGGAACTTGCCCCGAGATTATGAAACGTTTCTGAGTACGATTTCATACTCAACTCATTTTGTTCATAAAACGTCATGTTTTTTAGCATAGCATGCGAGTTGAGCACAAAAACATACTCTCGGGGCATGGTTTCTTTGTGTGATTGCAAGAATCTTTTAAAGTAATACTAGTTTCTGTGTTTGATAGCAATGAACTTCAAGAGATATAGTTTTTCTTTATTAGACAACTTTAATGGGAAATGACATAACATCAGTGTTCGAAATAGAGCCCGTCCGCATGCCCGCAACGGGTTATTTTCAGCGAGGACAGGTAAAGTTTTATCCTTGCATGCCCACATGTCGTGTTACTTTTTGTTCGTTTTTCAAGATGTACATGTATATCATATATCACTGGTAATCATGTATGAGGATGGGTAACTTCTCACTTACCAGTCCTCATGGCTGGCAGTGAAATTGCTGGAGTTTTATACACTGATAACATGACAGACTGAAATTCCACACATTGCACATACATGCACCAACCCTCGTATCCAACCCTGTTACTGTAATATCTATCCTGCAATTCCAGTGTTGATTGCACTCAGCTTACCTCAAAATACTACTGTTGAAAATGACTGAGCTTTCAGTTGCCCTGTAAAGTAATTATTTTTTCGGTCTATACGACACTCTCAGGGTCACAAAGTCATGTTGTTGGTTAGGTTAATATAGAAATGATTATTTGATATCAATACATTTGGTGTAACCTAGCTGACCTTTACCAGGCATAGGATAGTAGTAGTAGTAGGAGTATGAGTAGGAGTGATAATTAAGTCAACATTTGATCACATCTGTTACTCAATTACTGTTAGACTAAAGGAAAGTATATATCATCAACACAATAATCAAATGAAAAGATGTCTTACTTAAAATGAATATATTTAAGCCTATGATACTTAAACATTAAATCTGTAATGTGATTGTAAGAAATATTACTTTCAGAAGAAGTTGCTACATAACTAGTATCTGAATTGAAATAATTGTAATTTTTAATAGTATATAATAACTAATTATTAGCACCACAAAGCATGTTAAGATACTTGACTGTGACTTTCCTCTCCTCCCAGCCTCTGCAATCTCCTGTAGCCGTCCCACGACAACTGATATGTCTGGAAATAATCTGCTCGAGATTGATCACCAATATACTGATAACGATACATAAGCCTATCAATACACCATCTAATGCCTGTCGTTAGTTCTCTGCTGACCTCAAGGGAAACCAACAACATTTAACGTTTCGGAGTAAGTCCAGCTTCATCTATCATGTCCACAAGAGGAAATTAATTAATCAGGAGGAGAAACAAATTACTGATATAATTTATAAAGATTTCCAATATGATAATTTCAGACTGAAAATGTAACTGTGAATTTTCATAGCTTCATAAACAGCTAAAGTGGAAACATATTGCTAGCAAAAGTTTACAGTGAACTTTTAAGTTGAAATTCACCTTTGACTTTCAAAAGTTATTGCTAATATTGCGAAAGAAAAAGACATTTAAACTCTATTTTTGTCAGTATTACCAATCCTCTATTTTCAGAATGAATTATGAAGAGTGTTATAGACAGCAATGTTACGTGACATTAAGACAATGCAATGAGAAAGTTTTACTTTCTTGTCATTGATTACTCCATGCAAACATTCTATCTATAAATATTCAAGATCATTAATAGTTTTATATATAATATGATGTCATCAAGATAGTTTTTTTAAATCTAATAGGTCTCAAGTAATACCGGTAATGCACTAGTTTTTTATCAATAGTTTCACCTAGTGAAAGAAAAAAATATTTATATTATTATAGAGGTTTAACATTTTAAAAACTCATCTACGACTATTATCTTAACAGACAATCTTGAGAACATTTCACACTTGAAGTTTGTATGGACATTTGACAGCTATCAGATCATATTGCCAATCATTTGTTATCTCAGAAAGAGTTCATTCGCTTCTTTCCACAGACAACTTTAACCATTTCAAGTTTGCCAGCAACACCAACAACTGAAACAAGTTTTTCCCCATGTCTATTCTTGGCATAGACTCGTGAATGAATTAGTTGGCAATCACGGACAATTTGGCACTTGAGCCATGCTTGGTTGTGCCCATGTAGCGATATTTACACTCTTTAAGTCTTAATAGTCAGGTAGTATTGATCAGACCATGGATCAGCGCTAGTCACCGACGCCGTGCGAGCTGACTAGTACGGCGGCCGCTCAAACACTGTAAAGTACCGCTACTTAACAATTAGACACACCAAGCACGTCACTGATTTATGAATTTTCCATCATCTAATTTTCTACTTGATCTGCTCTAGCTAGGCCCAGCAGAGGCAGATTTTTGTGATGTTTATAGATGGATGGAGATTCCTTCAGGTTTTTCTAATCCATTCTTCACAAGTTTGGAGTCAATCTCACCATGGAAGAGAAAATGTATGGAGTGAATGGTCAATGAATTGGTATGGTAATTTCTTCAGGCTTAATTAATCCTGTTGTCAGTGAATGTAATAATGTAAGGCATTTCTAACTTACCAGTACCAGCCTGTGCTAGCAGGTTTACTGCAACATCCAGCGCTATGGATGTTGCAGGCTTTCTCCTGCCCTAAAAACTGACAAGCCGTGTTATAAGTGAAAGAATCTTGAAAGTGGGTCTAATCCCGAATTTAAAAAATAAAAAATAAAAATAATAAACGAGTCTTACAAGTTACATCAATATAATAAAAACAGTAAGAAAGCAATACATTCCAATAACACTTTCTATTAAAGAGTTTCCATTAAAGATACCTCCAAATCTTATCTTTCATAGAATTTATTAGGAACTCCAAAATTACTCCTATCTATCTATCTATCTATCTATCTATGCACACACACACACACATTCATACATTACAAAATGACATGCAACTGAATGAGAAATAATTATTCTGATCGTGCTACTGGAAAGGTAATAAGAAAATCAGTTATTCGTAAAACAGACAATAAACAGTTCAATACCTACAATGTGAATATCATCTACATAACTGTACATATATTAACCTTCTCTCTGGCGGCAACCAGAGATGCCTTAAAGAAACATGCTTGTTATTAAGTCATGAAGAGGAGAGCTTCTGATTCATCCTTCTCCAGGACAAGGTACGTAGCTTATCAATACGCTTATAAACACAAGTGGTTTTATACGGAACATTGGTCATAAATAAAGGTGGATTAAGGAGACGGAAGCCACTCTCATTACTCATAAGCTCAGTAGACTCAGGCCATACCAGAAAAACTGTTATAACGTAAGAATCAATTTCTGGGCAAAATCTAATGAAATGCCGGAATCTTAGTAAACGACGGGTTGATAAATACGTCGATGACAGACGACATGTCATGATGCAGCTTCACAACAGCTTCACTACAGCTGCAAGGCAGATGTATATTTTGAAAAACTTCCAGCTGGGCTTGCACAATTTAGCCTTAGGCTTGTGATAACTGAAAAACCCACCGGAAATAATTTCCACCAGCCATGATTAAGCAAGAAGTGTGTAATTGTGAGGAATGTTGAAGCTAACCAACCTGCAAAAAGTTGCACTCACCATATTCTTCACCAAGTGCCGAAAAAATACATAGTTATATCTGTATAACTGTCATTAGTGGTTAAAAAAGTTTCATCACATTAATTTTTTTCCGATTGAAAATACTAGAAATGATTGCAAATACACATGTATACCTATTAAAAAAAAACATGAAATAAAAATATCTGACTTTCATATTTTTTCCATCTGCTAACCAATAATATCAATTGAATTCGGTAAATATATAAATAATTGATGTCACATTATCCATGGACTGCTGTATCATTACAAATAGTAATCTGTGCCACAGGCAAATCTTGCTGTAGATATCACCTTGGAATATCAGTTGTCTGCAAGTAGTTTATAGATCAGCCAATATCGCATATTTGGTGTCGGTGAAGGTTAGTAGAGGATCTTATATACATGATTAACCCTCTCCCTGCTGAAGGCAACATGAGATGCCCTATAGCAGTATAGTACTTAATTCAACATGGTCATGGTTAATAGTATCTGAACAGAACCAATGGACAAATATGGGGTAGATTTCATAAATGCATGTTTGATGTTATGTTCTATTGTTGGAAATTATGCAGTAATGTTACTATAGTACTAAGATATTGAACTGTTTGATGCAGTGACTAGACCAAGCTCTAAGATTACAACACATTTTGAATATGATTTCATGCTCTAACTCAAATTTTATATGTGAATTTGTGAACAAAACTTTGAGTTGAGCATGAAATTGTACTTCATAAAGTTTTCTAATTGCATAGTCAGAATTAAACTTAATTGTGTGATACATTATTTACTTGTCGATTGCTAAACATATTAAAGCATAGTGTAAACTATATGTACTTACAAGAGTAAAGTACTGTTTATTACAATACATTTCTACAATGTCACCGCACAATCAGAGTGTGGTTTAGGTGACTCAGTGAGTCAATTTCAGACAACCTCATACCGTATAACTATCTACAGTAGACATCTGGATATGTTCATTGTTTGAGCATTTCTAGATGGAAATGAATCCCCTTTGCATGGCTTCTTATTACAAAAATTTAAACTAGATTATCTATGCCCTGTTCAAATTTCATGTCTGTTAAATCTAGTCAACTTGACTGTGCTAATGCACTGGCTTCAATTTGTCCTGCATTAACATTTGTGGAGCTTCTGGGATTAATTTTCATGATATTTTAAACATGATATAAGAACTATGTTCTCAATGTATTATTAATGTTAATTCCTACAACATAATATAATCCAGATAAAATGTCCATATATATTTTCCATCGAATTTAGAAATAGGTTGCCTAGAATCAACAAAACTCATTGTTTGCCAAAACAAAAATGGCTTTTCAATTTAGAAAATTGATTTACAAATGTGAGTAAACAAAAAATCCCTCATTGAAAATACTAATTTCAATGAGCATTACAATACTCCGTAAACTGACACACTCTTATTGTTATCTGTGTCAAGGATCTGTGCCTCTAAAAACCATAACGGAATAAAATAGACGATTAGCTCATCAAGTTCACTTCAGTTGACTATGACATTAGGAAGGTTCATTGCAATTCTTTAAATAAAATACAAAACATTTTTACATAATCAATAATCTATCAGTTAAAGCAACTGATATAACAAAGCACACTAGGAAAACCCACTACTGCACAAGTATTGATTGTGATTGTCCAATAACTCGTGTGTACACATAACTCGATTTAGAATATTGAAGTTTCAATGACAATGCTTTGTGCTTTCAACCAAATGTTTTTTCTGTGATTAGAAAATGTGTAATTAAACTAGAAATGATGATTGCTTTAAGATTAACTATATTATGGTTTTCCAAGTGCATTTGATAAACTAAGATATAATAATATTATACTATAAAATATCTTCCTCAGTTTGGAATTTACCATAAATTAAATAATTTCGGATTATTGAATGGAAAATTGTAGTTCATGAATATATTGTTTACCTTAAGGTTTTCTTAGATTGAAATAAATATATATAGAGGACATTCAAGTTATTTTTCTCTCAAATACCATATGTATCTCATTGAGTGGAGAGTAGATATTTTCACTATAATGTTTTTAATCACTTACAGAAGTATTATTAGGGGATACAGACCATTGACATGCATTATTCATACCTACCGTATTTGAAAAATGTATTTTTGTAAGAAAACACAGTAATTAAATTCTTTCTTCCAAAAGGTATTCATGGATCTGCCCCCATGCAAGCAGCCCTCATGATGTATGCAATATTTACCAGCATCTAATTCAGAATTAATGGATAATGTCTGTCACCTTTTCTGGCTGGAGTGTTGCCCTTGCTAATCTCCAAGCCCTCTGTAGACTTCCTGTACTATAACCTACAGGTCATTGATTCCCCAGTATCTCAATCAAGGGACTCACTTCATGCCTGATTGCTGTCTGATGATGCACACAAGGCACTTGTGATGACAAGCTTTGGTCAAGTGGAAGCGTTCAAGACAAATGTCTGGAACAATAGGTGGCATAAGAACAATAGAACATTGGTACCTTGCCATCCTTCAGGTTCAAGATGTTTGCACCTAATGTTATAGACATTTGTCTTGAACATTAGATGGTATAAGAACAATAGAACATTGGCATCTTGCCGTCCTTCCATATCCATGAGCACACTGATCCTCCTATTGCACCTAATGTTCCAGCTTTTTTTATTATTACAATTTTAAATTCTCATTAAAATTAAGGGCCTTTAGATGTTTAGGAGGAAACCTACAACATCCATACTACTGGATGTTGCAGTAAAGCTGCAAGAACCAGTTGGTACAGACAAACCAAGCTATTGTGACTCACTGATAATTGAGACAATATGCACAATATTGTCAACCATGCCTGTGAGAAAACTAATGCCCAAGGTCATCATGCATTCAGTGACACCTCTACTCTAAGCATTCATTACACCTTGGTATGGGCCAAATAGAGTAAAGTACGTTGTCCACTGATTATTGTCAACCAGATCATAAATTCTTTCCTTTTAGATTCCCACCAGAAATGGTGAGAGGTCCTACTGTAAGACATACTTGGTTGTTGCAGGTTTTGCTCCCACATTGTGAGGTCCTTGAACAGTCATTCACTCTCAATGGCCATTCAAGATACTCATGCCAGCTTTGTACACAGACCAACCAGAGGAAAGTACATTGTCTAAGTGTACACTATGGACACAAATACTTCCACATGTTTCCTCTAAAAGTATTGATTGCAGTTCTGTATATTGAGACAACTAGATTCAACATACATTCTTTGTGATACAAAACTGGAATACATATAGATCTCTTGTAGAACTCTAGGCACCATAACTCGTCCCATTCTCTACTGAGTGAACAGAGGTAGTATCGAACAAAGCCACTTGCCCAAGGTGGCACCACAATTATTTCAGCTTGTGATTCAGCGTTGGACAGGAACAAATCCTAGTTACTCCAAGTTCTTGGTCATCGCAAATGGGTGAAAGATTCCCGCAGCGACGTTAAACTCCATATTCACTCACTCACTAGGTTCTTGGTCACCCATCTACGCACCAGCTGAGCTCGAATGTGCTTTACTTAAACCTGAATTGTCAGCCGTGCAATGCATGGGACCAAGATTGTTCCACTTTGAATCAACAACAATCTCAGGAAAGTTACACTTTTATTAACCAGAATTTATCAAGATAATGTTTCTTGGAAGTTAAATTTACTGAAATCAATTTACTGGTAAATTACAAAGGAAAAACATATGTATACATGTACCTTCAAATGCATATTAATTTAATATTTATCTTGTTGGTTATTCATAAAAGAAGTCTCTAAGATTCAATAAAAGAAATAGACCTTGTTTATGGATATCAAAAACTTTAAATATTTAAAACTTTTCAATTTTTTATTAACAAGAGTTTACATTTGACATTTGCAAATAATAAATTACTAAATATATATTTCATTGATACAAGCTCTAAACCTGTACATTTTAGATTCTCTTTATAGAGATAATAATAGTTTTCTCAAAATAATTATACGTTGTATGCTGAATCGTAAAAATAAATCACTCCAACTGATATCATTGTGACGGAAATGGGAAAGATCAATAGATAAAAAGTGATATTTTACTTTCAAAAACACTACATTGACATCAAGGTCTTTGAACAGGCATTCTCATGTATTTGAAGTTCTTCTCTTATTTTAGACACTGACCCAAATGAATTCAAACATAGAGCGTCGCACCTGATGTTGCAGTGAATAAAGAATGGCGCTGTCTATGGAATTGGTCCATTTGTTAGGTTCAAAGTATTCATGTAAGATAAGATAAGATCAGATAAGACTTTACAATCCTCTGGTGGAATTTGCTATACATTAGAGAGATAATAAAAGACTAGGTGGATAACATATAAAAACAGTACTAAAAACAGACAGACAAGACATCTATATGTAAAATATGTACAACATAAAACAATACAGGAGACTTACAATGAGCTGGAGCATAACAAAAACAAAAAAATTGGTGGAACTTAAATGATATTGTCATGGATATTAACACCTTTTAATAAAATATACTATACTATTTTACAGCAATTTTAACGATAACAAAGCACTGCAAGAATTATGTAAAATATTTTAAAATTTTGTTTTTGTTTTTATATGACATGACTGCATACCAGCACTGTATTGAGAGAGAAAAATAATTGGACTGTACACTACTGTTATGACTTGACTGACTTCAACAGGTATAAAACTGATAATTATGACAGAGTGTCATACTAGTAAAGACCCAAGGAAATCAGTCATTGGAGAAGGCAACCTACTTTTCTTCAACAAACAAGCACTCTATGTTTTTAATTTGGAATTATAGTCTGTGTTCGATCATATTTGATCATGTTTTTATCATATATTTTCCAAGTATATATTAAATTTTTCGAAAATAGGAAATATTTCAAGATTTATTAGATATATACAATGACAAAAGTGCTGAAAATTAGTGCAATGCTAACACATTTCTTATTATTTTACAATCTACTGAATTATTATTTTTTTGCGGGGCAATTACTAGTATACTTGAACATTGCCTTAGGATGATACTTCTTTCAAATCTTTGACTGTGTAGGGTAAAATCTTCCAGTATTCTGTGAACATTTCATGACCTTCTTAAATGGGCAATACAACCAACATCCCTGATGCATGGTATTCCCTCTATATGTCAGAGGAATCATGTCTGGCACATCTGACCATAATATTATTCCATGCACAGACGTAGGTATTACAACATTACGAAATCGATACAACACATACATATAAACTGCCTGATCGAAGCTACCTCTACAAGCCACAAACGTCCTGAACCCATTGCATACAGCAAACGTAGCTGCTTGCTTATCCTAGATGAGACTGTCCTCTGGAGAAATCAGACCTAGTAGACTTTCTTCTCTGATGTGAAGATTATTCCTTTGAAGACAGTGTATTACATAATGGCAATTTTTCGCAATTATATTTTATAGTAGCAGGTTCTAGACCTATTTTATCTGAAAATTCTATGTAAAGACTAAATTGTAGTCCTAAGGTCTGATGTGGTAAGAATAGAATGATGTAATGTGGTCAGACACTTAAATACAAATCAATGAATGTGCATTGTACATGGTTCTACTTAATTCATCATATGTACATGTCATGCTAGATGATGACATAGTACAAACATTGACATGTAACAACACAGAGCATACAATGCCTTGTGTCTGACATATCTCAGCTAAGTATTATTCTGTGTGCATCATGTAAGTAGTTTCCAAAATGCCGAGTGATACTATCACCAAACATTGTTTTCATCTCAATTTCGAAGTAACAGAAACCTTTCTTGTCAATTATCAAAAGTACAAAACTCATGTTGTCACATCTCAACCATAATCTAATTTTACAACCAATAGAATCTACATTTTTTGTATTCATTCAATCACAAGGCAATTTCAAATAGGTAATGAAAGAAATGCAATAAGAAAAGTCTACAAAAAGTTTATTTCCTTGGGGATCTTTTCATAATTGGCATCAAGTGTATTCTCTAACACAAGTATCAAGTCAGCTGATTCCTCAAACAAGCCAGTTTTTCCTGGACCCAAGGAGTGAACTTTTACACACCGGAAAATAGAATTCCTGTTTCTTGAGTTCATGTTTTACACTGTAGCACTTTTGTATTCAATGTAAGCTAACAAATTATCTAAACACGCACTGTAAACAATTGCAACCTAATAGATTATGATATTTGATTTATATTTCAGAATAGTATATTACCAATGAGAGGGATAAACTAAAGCATGTTTGGAAAGGTTATTTTTCAGTTGACATAGAAGCCAGTGTCAACATGGTATGAAATTTATTCACAGACATGCATTATACAACACACTAGAGGAAAGAAGCATGCAGTAATACAAAGAAGTACGTAACACATGTTTTCTTTGCCAGGGGTATAGCCAGGATTGAAGTACAGGCTCATATGCTACTGTTATCACAGGAATTGTACTGTCCTGAGTTTGTTGTCTGTAGGCATGGGCCTTTTGGCCTAATAGTAGCTACACCCCTGTCTGCAATGACATACTGGAAACCTGAAAGGACATCTTCAAGATCTTACATGCATTGATTCCTTTCAAGAATGTCATCAAGTCATCATACATGAAACAGCAAAAGGTTGCATACTGCATACTGCATACTGCTGTGGTCAAACTAGAATAGAACAGCATCTCCCCAAACAACAGGACAGCATGACAATACACATCCCCATAAAGCACATGCAATTTCCATGCATATTAAAGTCAGGATGAAAGCAGATCAGAGTCAAGGGTTAATGCAAAGAAGCAGCAATGTAACATTGTTAACATCCTTGTTAAAATTCATGCCTCATAGCAATCTGTGCAGCTTGGTTAAACAAAGGTCATCACCAAATCTAAGAACCACCATCTGCATCTAAGACTTTATGCAGAGGCACGTGGCTGCAGTTTTCTATTGCAATCATTTCACCCCTGGGCCATGATGGTGAAGATGACCCTGAGCCACTGAAGATCCTCTTAACTGCTGCAAGACTTACACTAACCTGATACACTGGGTCAGTTTGCTTTGGCCAGAGCAATTCCAAAGGAAAATGTCGCTTCCACTTTGTCATCACAACCAGTAAATACCTTGGCAATCTATTGGGCATGGATAGGACAATTTGTTTTGAAGCGGGCTTCAGAGAAGAGCTGGCTGTCTGTTTGATGGGTGTTGTTGTGTGGTAGGTAGGGAGTGCAGGGCCACAGGAGGAAGCAGTCTGAGGACATTACAGCAAAGAAGGGAATAATCACATTAGGTAGCCTCACTTCAGAATCAATTATTCCAGTAAACAAAGGAAGCAGAAGGGTCTTGCATTAAGAGGACATTGTTTGACTTGGTTAATATGATCAGATTCATTGGTTTCCTTAAAGATTGGCAGAAGTAAGCTATCACATACTGGGCCGAGAAACAGTGCCATCAAATATGGTCAATTTGTTAGGTTTATACAACATGCCAATGTGTCCAGGTGCTATGTGAGGTATGCCTGATATGTTGCATGTATTGAATACATGGGGTATTTTAGGTGTGTCAAATGTGTTGAATGTTGGGTGTTGGGTATGTCAGATAGACTTAAAATGTTTAAATAATATCAGTACTAGTAGTATTATTAGTTACCAGCGTGATTTCCGGGGTGTACAGGTTTTTACAAGCTGAAATCTCTCGTAGGCCCTGAGACTGCAATTTCAGCTTGTAAAATCCTGTACACCCCGGAAATCACATTTATCCAAAATCTACACTATAAACGTACCAGATTTGTGGATATTCATGTCAAAATGTCTTTCTAACGTGTAAGCCGATGGGGTTTGCAATGACGTCACAATTCATTTATGTCTCATTATGAGGTCATAACTGTTTTGAGTACGCAAACTGGGGTGTAACACTTTTCACAGGACTCCTCTCAAATCGTTAGAATCGACGCATATTTTGGATAAAGTATTATAACATGTATATTAGTTGACATATGTTTATAAGTTTTAACTAACAAAACATTTAATGGAAATAAATATGAAAATAAATTTCAAATAACTAAACAGTTATTGAAGAATCATTTTATAAAGAATGTTAATAAAATAAGGAAAGTCGATTTCTTGAGGCCATCTAATCTCCCATATGTAAACATAATAGGCCTTCAAGGTTTTTCCTCAACACTGCCGTTCAGAAAAAGTGACACTTGCAGTTTGGCCAAATTAACTTCATCTTGGTAAAGCTGCGACAGAATCTATACAGATTCCATATGCAATTGGTGAATTTAACTCTCCGCTCATGTGGAATCAATAGTTTCTGTTTTCACAAATACGGACAATTCTCAGATTAAATCCTTAAGCTCCACATAAATATCTTCAATGTCCAAAATGTATATTTCTTTTCATGCAATAGCAAATATATATTTTGCCTTTAGTGTTAAATATGGTAATGTTCTTTGGATGTATATAATCTGATAGTATCTTGAATAGATGGACCCCATATTTATGTTGACTGGTAGAAACATTTACACTGAGAACTGATTGTCATGTAACACACCCTCCATGTTTGTCTTTTTTTCTTTTTTTTTAAATTGGGGTTTAAAGTTGCTTTCTAGAATCTTTCACTAATATCACGACTTTGTCAGTTTAGGGCAGGAGGAAACCTGCAACATCTGTAGTACTGAATGTTGCAGTAAACCTGCGAGCACCGGCTGGTACTGACAAGACCAAGGATGATAACTGCATTGCCACTCTACAGTCAGTGCATCCTATCAATATCGCGTCAGAAAGGTAACTTTCGCGAACATTGATGCCGGGAATTTGAACGTCCAACGTTCTACCACTGCGCTATATCCCGCCCCTCCATGTACATCAGGTAGTAATTTCAGACCTTGAAAGTGGCTCAACAATGACAAACCCAAATTAAATGAATACCTCAAAATATAGGTCTGTAAATAGGTTTACGACACACATATGCACAATACAAATAGAGCAAACAGCACAACAGACTAGAATGATACCAGAAAGATTATAGTACATAATGTAATTAATTTGATTAAGTTAAAATCTATTTTTCATGATTTCAATAATTTTCCACTCATCCTATTGAAATACTGCTGGCGTTATACTATTTTTTTAGAAGAGTGAATGAAAACATACACACACAGAAGCTGGACTCCGATGCAGAATGAAGCACTTTATAAAATGAATGGATTAATACATGCATAATATATTACAATTAAAATAATGGCTGGTTGGTGATTGCTTTACAGAGATGTGCAATTAGCCAATTGCATTTATATATTCTGCCATGATGTAGAAAACTATTGAAAGTGACCATACTGTGCATCCAAACCCTACCTACTATAGATATGCTTGTTCTACACAGCTCTTGTCATCAACACATCCTCAAGGCATTGAATACATTACATGCTCATGGTTCGCTAGTATAGTATACCTGTAATAGTATACATACACTGTAATGGATATTACATAATAAAAAGAAAAATAATAGGCATCGCAGTCTTGTGAATACACCAAATATTAAACCGACTGTAATTTTATGTTGTATCATTAATAGAATATGATAAAAAAACATACCATTATTTTTCTGATTGGATCATTTGATACAAGACCGGTGATGTCCACATTCTAGTTTACTGCTTCTTTGTCCTCAAGTCTCCCTAGACACTTCGTCCTGATGTCCTGAAAAAAAAGTAATAATGTTGGGAAAGCTACACAGTAAACTACTCTGAAGTTAATATCTATTAGCCAGGGTAATAAAGTCTATGTGTATGAGCAGAAAGTTGTTTCTGTGATGTACATGCTTTTTCATTAATCAGTTTCTTGTCAACCTGGCGTTGTGTTACCAAATCTGATATAACGGGACTGTCCTAGCTAATACATCATCATAGGGTATCTATATTTATCATGGTAATAGAAAAATAATGGAAAAGGAAGAGAAGATATTTCCGTAACATGTAACTATTCGCTATCAGTACACTTTTTATCTGTGACATGAATATTGACCGAAAAAGTATCCTTTGTATTTTTATTTTGATATTAATATGCCTAACATGCTGCATCAATTAATTGAGTAATAATATAACTGTACAGCCCTCTTAAACATAATGTACATTTCTGCAATGAATTTTAGTGTCTTAAATGTAAATTTGTCCAAAAAATGGCCTTGACCCCTATGACCTTAACAATGACATTGAGAATCTGTTTGATGACATGGAAGTGATTCAAGTAAGAACCTATATTTTACCACAATCAGCCAGTGAGCTCGATGTTAAACACAATTTTCTATGTTAAATAACAAGCTTGACATTAATCGCAAGTTTAATTTTAAACATGTTAATGTCAAGTGAAGGTCAAGTGTCACTGGAATACCTCTTGGGTGAACTGATGGGGAACCAAGTAGAGAAACCTACAGCACAAACACTACAAGCAGTCCCTGTCAAAAGGACAACTTAGCTAGATACACAGCAGGCTTAGCTCAATCTGTGATATGAAATAGTCCCAGGCAAGAAACTCGACTGAAAACAAGGATATAGATTTACACAGCAAGAAATTTATTGTCCAGGATCATGATGTATGGAAAGGAAACACGTAACCTTATATCATTACAAGAGGAATTGCTGATTACATCTGGACATGCATCCATGGACAGATGAGCAGGCATCTACCTCTTGTTCCTGAAAGCAAGGACTTCTACTGTTACTGTTACTCCATGGTTTCATCTAATCAATACCTGGTCTGGTGCTTCCTCCAGAACCCTGATGTTCCAGGGAGTTTGACTAGAGGAGGAGAGCATAAGAGCATAAGAGCAGGAGAGCAAGAGAGCAATCTGTTCTGCTGACTTGCTCCTTCTGGACCAGTGGGCTCCAGGATAGCACAGTTAATTCTTGATAGGATCAAACTGCAATTGTCTTAGTCTGAACTTTGAAATTAATTCTTCAGAAAAGGAAAGTAGATATTACTGCCATTGGTTTACCAGTGTTTTAACATGTGCTGTCTAAGCAGTGGCTGCTATGAAAAGCATCACAGTGACTCAATAGCATTGAGTTCTCATGTGTGGGCAAGGAATTCCTGCTATGACATTATTTTAAGCAACAAATCTCAATAGCATTGAAATAAATCCTGTGATGGTAAAACCATTGTGTTGCCAGTATTCTGACATTACCTAGCAATGAAGCAAAGGTTATATGAAATGCTTTGTAAAAGTGGAATTGAAACCAATGCTGGAGGAAGCGGACTATACATATATGCATTGTGCTGCTAGAGATTATACTTGAATGGATCATAAAATTATGTTTCTAATAATAACCACTACCACTGAGCTGCCATTGCCTATTGTGTATGGGAAAATAAAGGAAAGAAAAGCCAGTGAAGCATAAGATATTGTTATATGTATTGCCTGGGCAGCAGTAAAAATATTCAACCATTACCGCTATGTTATGAAGTGTTAACAGAGCACTGTGCTATTGCCACAGGCTATCACTTCATAACAGATATTACAAATGATTGCATAAAACATGGAGCAATAAATTTCATACTTCAACAGACACAAGAATTTAATTTAGTCCTTGTTAATTTGGTTGTTTTCATGTATTTAGAACCATAATGTAACCACTAGAACAGATATTATGACTCATTCTCATAGTTCTTACACAAACAAGTTAATTTCTTAGGTTGTCATGGCATGCTGTTATGACCATACAGTGTTATGTACATTACTAGCACCAATGAATTCATCTTAGTTTTTGAAAAAATGGGAAAAGAAAACATACCAGTACTTTAACTGTCTACTTACCGGTATATGAGACACATATGACTATAAGCACTGGATCATGCATCAGTTTCTTCCATTGGGTGAAGGCTGATCGACAAGGTGACTGAACATGACAAGTATTGGCAGCAATAGTCTGAGCTGGCCATAACAAGGCTGACAGCTTCAAAGTCAAGTCTTCTGTTTGAACATTTCTTTTTAACAGCACTGATGAAGAGAGCCTGTGGTGACAAAAAGTAAATATCAATGCCAGTCCACGTGAGGCAAATAATGAACAGGCCTATGTAATGTTGCCCCTACACTTAATAAAGATTCCATCGCTTTAGCTCAGTTGGCCTTTCCCCTAGCTTCTCTGGCTCAGGGAATCTCTCTGTGCGGCTATCAAATGAGCAATTTGGTCTTGTACTATGAAGTATCAATAGCCTGAAATCTTGCTCATGTGAAAAATGGTTACCTTGTCCTGAATATGGTACAGCTTTGTATTTTATATGGTATATCAAATGGTTCTCACTTCTAGAGCTCTGGTGCTTGTTCTGGTTGTATATTCCTGCAGAGATGTTAAACTCCATAATCAATCACTCACTCATTCTGGTGAGCAACCAATGCCATTATGAACACATCCATAAGAGTGTAATGTTGGCACGATGATGAGAATTTAACAGATTTCTTGAAATAAACCTTTGCTCAGCTGAGATTTCTCCCATTGACTGTGTTGTAACTTGAGTAAGAAAATCAAACACTACTGAGAATGTACTCAAGTTACAGCACTGAGTCAATGAGAGAAATCTCAGATGAGCAAAATTTAAAACTAAAGTTTATTTTGAGAAATTGGGGCCTGGTCATCCTTCTGGTGTTGCCACGTTATTGGTAGTGATTGCAAAATTGATGGCAAGTGCAAGCAGCATTGCAAGAGATGATCCACAAGAAGGACGCAGCAGGATGGTGATGTTCCTGTTGGTAGTAAGCATGGTTGGTGAGTCTTGTGCAAGCTCTCTGGAACCTGCTCACCTGAGGATTAAGGAACATCAACGGTATCAGGAGGTTCAAGAAAGGAAACGAGAAGTCCCAAATCCTGGCTCTCTGAAATATTGCCCTCAGAAGAAGAGTATTCTTAAGAGGAATGTTAAAGACGTTGTCCAATGGTATAGATTGCATGTTGGTTTACTGAAAGGCAGGATGCACTGAAGAGTTATGTGCCATCCCTCTGGAGTCATCTGTTGCTACAGTTAGTTTTAACTGTTTGAAAGCCTAATCGTCTGTCTGGTCCAGAGTTTCTGAAACTTTCTCAGTACAATTTAATGCTCAAGCTCAGATTTAATATGGGGATTTGTGAAGAAAATTTTAAGTTGATAATGAAATTGTACTCAAGAAAGTTTAATATATCTCAATGCCAGGTTGTGTATTTCATAATGTAGTCAACTAGTAACCTTTTGTTCTCAGGGAAAATTATCCTCATCGGCTATTATTGAAAGGATCCTGCTTTCCAAAAAATAATTAATGACCTCGTACATGGATTGCAGTCATTAGAACTCAAATACCTCACAGCACAAAAATTACATTAAATTCTAAAGTCCTTCAGATGCAATATTATTTTTTAAAAACTGATGCAATTTTGGTGCACTGCTTAAAAGAATTATCAGCAGATATTAGTTTCTAATATCTAATAATGCAGAAAGAGAACGACAGTTTCATTTAAAACTGTTTGAAGATGAGATTGCTTTCTGGCACCTGGTCAATGTCTTTATCAAGAAATGCTGTTAGTGAAATGATGAATAATAAAAAAAAAACTCACTAAATTTCAAGATTGTATGCCAGTGGATTCACCGAGTGCTTCCTACATCACATGTCTAGACAACTGTCACATCATTCTTTGTAAATACACCATCTATTATATCGGTAGTTCCTTCATCACTGAGAACTATACAATTATATTGCATGTTAAACCAACCAGATAGAGATAGCTCGCTCATATACTAATACCAAGCAATGAGGTTTGACACTATATAACACCTACCTTTTGAATTTTGAAAGTATTGGAAGAGATTTACAATAGTCAGATGGAAAACATTATATTGCAAGCAGGATGGCTCCAAACCCAAGTAAGAAGTTGCTTTAATTAATTAGAGAGCTAATATACATGTACAGTGTTCAATATGCAGAGACCAGAATAACGACCTTTACTGAGAACACAGTTAGCATCTCAATGTCAGGTACTATTCTTTAAGCCTTTAGAAAAATGCGATATGAACGCAACAGGCGAAACTGTGAAATAGTTACAATTGCCGTTTGGATGATTAACTGTGATGATTAGCTGTGGATACCTGGTGTTATGTATTCAGTGTTTGTTTCATAATGAAATGCAATAGCATAAAGCGCAGTATGCACAGCATCACCAGACATAATGTATTGCATTACACAGTGTCACAGCTCTGCAAAGTCTCCATATCACTAGCAATACTGTATTATACAATACAGTATGTATATAAAGTAAAAGCTTGTTGCCAGACATATTACTGTATAATGTACAACAACATACTCAGTGTCCTAGTTCTATGCAAAGTCTCCTCGTCTCCAGACATACTGCTGTAAAGAGAAGTACAGCATGCTCAGTGTCCTAGTTCTATGCAAAGTCTCCTCATCTCCAGACATACTGCTGTATAAAGTACAGCATGCAATGTCACAGTGCTATATGTAATGTCTCCAGAGGCCGTATTCATAAAGGGGTTTAAGTAAGTTTTTGAAGACCAAATATTTAAGCCCTTTTATGAATACCAGCCCAGATCTCCAGACATACTGCTGTATAAAGTACAGCATGCTCAGTGTCCCAGTTCCATACTCTCTATTTCTTCTGTCAAGGAGCATAGGGACTCATCTTCAGATACAATCTGTGTATATCTGGACCACAGCCACAAGACAGCTATATTTGAAGAAGGTCAGAACTGTTCAATATGCATGTCTCTGTTCTCACAGCAATAAACTAAGTTGACATAGAGAAGAATAGTCTTTGAAGGTTAGAGAGGCTCATATTACTTGATCTTCAGTTTTCCTTACAAATGGTATCACTATCTAACTTCTAGATGACAAAGCTGTAAAGAAATCAGTTAGATCATGCCACTGGGAATCCCTAATTTCACAGACATGAACAGAATATTGATGACACAGTAATTCAATAGTTCAGTCCATGCCTCTGTTACTCGTTCTTTGATTATCTGTAGTGGGTTCACAACACTGTTCTGGAGAAGCATGTCTTAAGGCAGCACAGTGAATCGCTGTTGCTCTTTCCTTGATTATCTGTAGTGGGTTCATAACACTGTTCTGGAGAAGCATGTCTTAAGGTAACATTTAGTGAATCGTTGTTACTCTTTCTTTGATTATCTGTAGTGGGTTCACAACACTGTTCTGGAGAAGCATGTCTTGAGGTAACACAGTGAATCGCTGTTACTCTTTCTTTGATTATCTATAGTGGGTTCACAACACTGTTCTGGGGAAACATGTCTTGAGGTGACACAGTGAATCTCTGTTGCTCTTTCCTTGATTATCTGTAGTGGGTTCATAACACTGTTCTGGAGAAGCATGTCTTAAGGTAACATTTAG
>JAUTBV010143467.1:0-11148 GCA_032361325.1 Lepetodrilus fucensis | reverse complement strand
TCCCCCTCTCTCGCTATCTCTATCGCTCTCTCTTTATCTATCTCTATCTCCATGCTCTCTCCACTTTCTCTCTCTCTCTCTATCTCCACGCTCTCTCCACTCTCCCCCTCTCTCTCTCTCTCCCCTCTCTCGCTATCTCTATCTCCACGCCCTCTCCACGTTCTCTCCACTCTCTCTCCCCCTCTCTCTCCCCTCTCTCTCTCTCTCTCTCTCTCTCTCTCTCTCTCTCCTGTATGACATGACGTAACAATGGCATCAAATATTTGAATTGGGGTTTAGATCTTCTTTCACGATCATCACTAATATCACGGTATCGAGAACCACATAAATGCATATAGCAGTCTATGTGTTACCAACACGGCAACAGAAGAGGTGTGATGATTATTTAACGAGATTAGCTATAATAAAAAATTAGTTGTGATGTACAAGATGTTATTATATTCGTATTCAATAATAACATAACGCACATATTATGTAGCTGAATGAGCGATACGTTTTAAATGTGCGGCAATACGCCTTAACCCTAACCAAGCTGAATTAAACACTATACAGTTCTTTAGGGTATTTCCAGTTGCCTTCAGCAGGAAAAGAGTTAACATGGGCGATTTTCTGAGCTGGGTTTTTTTCATCACCAATTGGGACCGTCTGTTTTATCGAGTTGCCACTCTATTTTGTGGTCATTTACAATAATTATAGTCTTATCCGTGTTATAGCCTTACTATAGTACACGTTTAGACTAATTGGATATGTGCTCAGATTTCGCTATAAATGGGGAAAATCGCTTTAATCTAGCGAAATCTTTACTTAAAAGCTTACACGAACCAAAGCAAGATAAAAACCGATGTCTTAATTTAAACATTGGGTGATTTCTGAAGTCTACAGGTCTAATGGACCCATAAGTGTCTTGTATAGATAACTGCACGATAAAGGGAGACTGTAGCATTAGTGCAAAGCTGTTTACACGGTTTGCATTTCGACAACATCGTTAAGATAACGAATGCTGTGGACCTGTGGTTGAAATACTACAAAAAGCACATACACATCGCACTTGCACATATCACATACATTTCACATGCATTTCACATACATATCACATACATATCACATACATTTCACATGCATTTCACATGCATTTCACATACATATCACATACATATCACATACATATCACATACATATCACATACATTTCACATACATTTCATATACATATCACATACATATCACATACATTTCACATACACATCACATACATATCACATACATTTCACATACATATCACATACATATCACATACATTTCACATACATATCACATACATTTCACATACATATCACATACATATCACATACATTTCACATACATATCACATCACACCAAACATAATATCTAAATATATGTATAATATTATTGGCCTATGCTAACTTGTGTAATGCTATTCGTAAACATAATTATTTGCCAATTTGAGTACTTTTCATATTGTGTTGTATTAAGTTACACAGTATATTTAAATGATTTTTCGAGGACGTACATATGTAGAGGATGCGAATGTGTTTATTTAATATTAATGTGTTTACGCCATGCTATGAAGACCGGTATTTTAAACGGACCGGAAATCATCAAGAGTTGCCTCACCTTGATGACCTTTAGCTCGACCACGCTATCCAACCATTCCGTGAAGGCTTCTACGGTTGCTTGTTTTCGTAATAATTCATTGAATTCTCGTAAAACTGAAACGATGCAGAATAATAATTTATTCTATCGCACCAAGGCAAAAGAAAAGCAATTTATTTGATTTTTTTTAGACATAAATAAAAATTAGATCAAATAATTTTCAGACACTTACATTCAGCATTGACCTCCAACTCATCTCCATCTTTGCCATTGATCAGCGCTTGAGATCCAATACTGTTAAGATCGATCCGATCGATGTCCGCAATCGATTGGTTGACTAGTTGAGCATCGTACAGCACCGGACGAGCAGTCTGTTACAGGACAACATCATTATCGATTATTAAATCGATTATTAAAATCGATAATGCATCGAACATTAAATGTATCGTAATAATGATATTTTCTATAATAAAAATAGCCCACGGATAATGTTATCATTGGAATCGCATATAAATATATGTTGTGATTCAACATCATGATTCCAATCTTGGCTTAAGCCCATGCGTAGCTCTGATTCCCAATGAATTAAGATAGTTATTACCGGGTAATGGCTACCGAGTACCGAATAACGGTAAAACGAGCAGAAAACGCAAATTGCTTACAGTACTAGATAAGACGAACGAACGAATTTAATATATGTCTGTGGAATTTCTGGGTGAGTTAGTATACTTTCGTCAATGGTAAATACGTTCATTAAAATTCGATTTGGGCTATCACACTTAGGGACGAAACATACATCTCGACGTTTGACACTTATCGACTGTCGTCACATCCACTTTTCAATGTAAACAAATATCTCTTGTTTGGCCGCACCATCACTAACAGTTCTTAGTCGATATATGTCGCCAGTCCACACCACACAACTCAGAGTTAAACATTGCTATCAATAAACATTCTAAATTTGAACAAGTTTTTTTTACGCCTCCTTATAAGTCTACCGTTTAATTCATAAAATTGGTATCAACATCTATAAATGATTAGCTGAGTGCTAAGTATTCGAAGTTGTGTGTACATGTATATCTTATTAAAGTCAAAGCTTACTAGATTTACTTTTGTATTTTACCTGCTACAGTGACTATACCTTAACTATAAACTATTAAGACACCTCCGGTGTTCTATAGTATGTAGAAAGGTTAAACACCAAAGACAAAAAAAAATATCTATTTTTTTCATCCGCCATTACATTCCTATGGTATTTCCTTTCCATTATCTTGTTTATCGGGCCTTGTAACTAATATAAATATTATTTAAAACGTTCCATTGATGTTACCTGCGTACAATAATATTAATAACATTTGGATAATATTGAGATGATTTATAACAATTACCTGAGCGAGGTGAAGAAACGACGTTTGCCGTTTTAGAGCGGAGGTGAATCTTCTAGCCACCGGAAGCTTGTTACTCGCGAGGGGTTCTGGGAGATTTTCCAGAGACGAAGTTAACCAATTTTCCCAATGTTTGGCAAAGTTTCTGATGTCACACAGGAGCCTGAAAAATGGGAACTAGTTTTTATAACGGTTGCCATACTTACTTTTAATAGCTAAAACGTTACACATATTTATTACTGCAATACAATAGAATACTGGATACTAAACTTACGTTTCAGGCATTTCTTGCATCGTTGCTGGTATGAGCACTTCAGTTAAAACCTAATAAATGGAGAAGAAGAACATAATAGCATATACTAGAGCACACATCCGTGAAGTTTAACTGGAAAACTTAAATGAACGGAACAGAACATATTATACGAAAACATTTGTCACTTTTGAAAATACAATCCAGTGTAATTCAATTGAATATGAAAGCCATTAACTTCAGCTAAGTGCGCGAACATTAAACCCACGCGAAATATAATCCTTTTACAGTATGTTATTTTCATTTTAGGAATGAATGTTGAGTCATTAGAATTCATTGAGTCATGAAGCTGATCATGGTGTGTCACGAGACCAAATTCCATGAGGTTCTTTAGTTATATTATAGTGACCTAACTGATTATTGTCATTGCAATGTAACTGTACCAGAACTTTATTATAAGACGGGTATGAAATCCTATACAAAGGTTTAACAAGACTAACAATACCAATGCTAGGAAGGTACTAACTACTAAACGTGTCCTAGAAGCAACATAAATCGAAGCACAAAGTCCAGGAACTTCATGATCATAAATAAACACAAGTAATCTAATAGTCGAATATGAAATGTCGTTTCTGAGATGCGTTTGGTATCTAAGAGGGTAACATAATTTAGTAACAGGAAAGTACTGTTGCGAACCTTGTATAGTATGGAATCGCAGACGCAGATGATGTCAACAATGATCGGATCCTCCACCAGGGGGAGCAAGTGTTCCGGAAGTCCTTGCCAGAAGTGAAGCAAGAAGTTCTGGACCTGAAATTGGACGGGCGCCATTTGGTACAATGTACAATGCAAGGGCTTTTCACATGCCAAGTAGGACCATGAACTTATGTAGAATAGAAACAAGAGTTACCATCATGGCACATTTGGATTGTAAAATTAGGAACAACGATGGTGGATAAACGTCTAGCCTCCTTGGCTCATGTCACTTGAAGCCACGTGACTAGGGGACCCGGATGCACATTGGCAATAATATATACACAGGGATAAAACATCTGTAGATAATACAATGATTTCCTATAAATAGTAATATATATTTTTTATCCACACTAATATATCTTACAATCGACTAGGACACGAACAGGTAGACATAGGAAACACACTACCACTCATTACAATAGATGGACACGAACAATTAGGCCTGCGCTAATATACCAATATAGCTGTATCCTACCCAGTGAAATACAAATGAAAAAAATATTGTATTTTCTAATAATTCCATTGGGAACAGCATCAAGCTGTTCTTTTTTCAGAAATCTCATATTCACAGCAATGCAGGACGTGATAATACTATCAAATTTAATCACAATTATAGTATATCTAACACAAACTTTCACTATTTGTCAATAATATGATTAAAGAAATGTATTTACACTTATAAATGCTGAAATATTTGACAGCAGTGCCACCTAAACAAAATAGAGATGGAACGAGTAATTTATGATCATCTGTGGTTCACCAGAATGACAACCAAGATAAGTCGCGAAAGGCGTCGACGCCAATCTCGTCATTAATCAACGAGAATATGCGCGAGCTCGGGTGCACCTATCTTTCGCGATAATAAACGGCCCCTGAAACGGACCAGGATTTAATATAGCATGATTAGTTTGTTTGCTGATTTGCCGGGTGGCTAATTATTAAAAGCTGGAAATTCGTTCTGATATTGGGTAGTATTGCTTTCTGGTTGGTACATTTGGTTAATCTTTCAGATACTGCCACAGTGCTCATTATACGTAGTCGTTTCCGTGTCAGTTAAGATCCCGTTTCAGATTAAGAATTGGGATGTTGACGGACAATACAATATATTATATCGTTAGGATCGTCTTTGGTTAAGCTCCGTTGTTATTATTACACCACCATCATCATTATTATTATTATCATCATCATTATTAGCTTCAGCATCATTATCATCACCAGGAATTTAGTAAAAACATTGAACACACACGCACACACACACGCACATACACACACAAACAAACACACACACAGACACACACATACACACGCACACACACACAAACAAACACACACACAGACACACACATACACACGCACACACACAGAGATAAGTTGCATCTACATATATCTACAAAGTATTTGCACTAGTTGCCATTATAAACACCAGCATCATCCATGGGGCGCGTTCAAGACACAAGGGCTGAGTAAAGGCCCGTCTACACTATCAACATTTCGACAACATTTCGGCAACATTTGTAATCCGACACCGTGTGTCCCAAATGTTTCCCAAATGTTGATAGTGTAGACGGGGCAAAAGGTTCGGCAACATGTATCAAAACATGTATCCCAACATGTTGCCGAAATAAATGCAATGCAATTAATGTTGAGAGATGTTGCCGAGTTTGACCAGTAAGTAGACAACTTTACATCAGCTGACCTACCTGAAGCATAGGAGTGGGAGAGCTGTTCTTGTCTGTAGGTCAAATCATGCGATTTTTGCGGGAAAGTAAAAAATATTGTTTTTCTATTTATTTATTTATAATATACAAACTTAGTTATATTTTTAAATGCCCTTTGACTTTTTGTGTGTGTGTGTGTGTGTGTGCTTTACTGCTTACAAAGTGATTTCTTTTCCGTTTATAGCCCAAAATGTTGCATAAGTGCAAAAGTCATTTTGCCTATGACTGGCACAAATAGTCATACATAGATTTCATCAGGTTTTCCTCAAAAATCCTACTTTTCCGCTCTTTTTTTAAAACAATATTTCGACAACATCTCGACAACATGTATCCCAACATGTTGCCGAGATGTTGATAGTGTAGACGGGGCCTAAATTCATGTATCGCAAGATGTGTCCCAGCATGTTGCCGAAATGTTGATAGTGTAGACGTAGCTTAATACTGGTTACGGGCCTATTATTACCGCACTGGACCTATTATCGTCAACCCCCGCTGTAGCGCTTCCGCGTTCGTGATTGATTTGGATTATGACATATTTAAAATAAATAACAACTACTAATTACCAATAGATGATAATTGGAACAATACATGTATTTCCTTTAAATTTAACACCAATTTGCTTCAAAATGTGCTTCATATTAAAATGATATATCGTGGAGTTGATCACGTGATTAAACAATATGTCAGTTATTAATATTTCCCTCAATATCTACAGCCTTTTATGTTTTCTACACGATGTACAA
Source organism: Lepetodrilus fucensis (assembly GCA_032361325.1). Lineage (NCBI taxonomy): Eukaryota > Metazoa > Mollusca > Gastropoda > Lepetellida > Lepetodrilidae > Lepetodrilus > Lepetodrilus fucensis. The sequence continues at coordinate 4,683 of JAUTBV010143467.1, read as the reverse complement.
ACTTATCGCTCTTAGATTTCATTGAGATCGCTTCAAAATGTCAAAAATACATCATATATATAGGCAAAACAAACGGTATGTTTTTATGATACGTGATTGAACTGTTTACATCCAGGCATTCATTAGGTATGGTTTATATATTAGTAAATACCTATTTAAAATTTAAAAGTCACCAGAATAGTATGCACACTGTCAGTTTATATTTTCACCCTATTTTCTGCCGTCGCTCGCGCTATAACCGAAGTGGCGCAGATATATTTGAGTATACCATGATAAGGTCACACTATAGTTACACATGTAATGTGCCATATAGTAAGTATACTTATTATGAAAGGTGTACACACATATTAAGAAGAATATCCAGTTAACCGTTCATATTTTAGGCGATAATTCGAAACCTCTTTGTAGTCCTTTTACCCAGCTAGCTAGTGCGCGCGACTGGTTGTTCGAAGCTCCGTTGACGTAATTTCTATGTTAGAATTAACAGACCTATACGTATACGGAGCTCCGCTAAGTATTTAGCAAGTGGTTATCTCTGGGCGTATTCGATTCAACACTTGACCTACCCTAGGGAGATGAAATTAGCCAATAGGCGCTGCAAGTGGAGCGAATTCTATTTATAGACGTACCCAGTTTACTGATTTTGGTGATAAGCGTGTAGGTGAAATGTGCATGATTGTTGTCTTGTTTACGTACCCCACGTTGCCTCACAATTTATTACCCGTGAACAATGCTGAACAATATAATTCATCTCTGAATTAAACATAAATGTAAGGATATGATCCTTTGTAACGTCGTATTAAGATTTTCTCTGGAATTGTAATCAATCTAAGGCTTTAGACTTCTGTTAGCCTATCACCGGAATTCCTACTTTTAAATGATATTCTTCGAAATTCTAAAGATAGACATGAGTGATCGAGTCGTGGGCACATCTATTTTCGCTGGCCAGGGGCCGTATTCACGAAAGGGTTTAACTCAGTGTTTGCTATGTTAGTCTAAATTAGTCATCAAAAGCTTACTTAAACCCTTTGGTGAATACGGCTCCAGGTTGCTAGGCTGCCTGGCCTCCCGTTTCACGACGATGTCCTGACTCCTAACCAGAGTTATCACCTCATAAAGTCATATCCATTCTTAAACCGGCATCTAACCTAGGAGCTGATAAACTGGGTAATAACTTTACAAACTCCTAACTTTAGGGGAACGTCATGAAACGCGGACCAATTCTATCATTAGAAAGCATTAATTTTTAATTGGGTTTTAGAACCGCTTCAAAAATAAGTTCGCTTATATCACTGCTTTAGTCAGTTTTAGAGTAGGATGAATCCTGTAACATCCGTAGCGCTGAATGTTACAGTAAGCATGTGAGTACTGGCTAGTACTGACAGACAACGGATATTTGCATAGTTACGTGAATAGACAGCGCATCCTATCAATATCGCGTCAGAAAGCTAGCTTTCGCGAACAATGATGCCGGACTGCCAGACATAAATACTTACAAAAGTTAGAATTAATGAAAACATATACTAGTAAATACCAGCTCATGATTAGACAAGAGTAGACCTACATGCAAGCGTAAATACGACTGAGCTCTAAGTTAAGTTATGTTAACTATATTAGTGATCATGTTCATGTGTTAGATTTACTGGGACAGAGGTCAGAAGTGCAGTAAGCGTAATTATCTCAGCCATGTGCGTCATGGGATTTTACCTTGCCAAATTCAAACAGATTGGTCAGCATCACCACCTTCCGAATGTCGTTCTCCCACATCATTCGTACAAAGTCGTTAATAATGACGTCGGTCGGACCTAAAACAATAGTGAGACAGTTTCAATAGTACGTATCAGAAACATGCTAGTTTTGTTTTATTTATAAATACGGCGCACAGGGAAATTGAATTACTACTAAACCAAGGAGGTTTCCCATTGGTTTCCTCTTGTGGGAAAATACAAGGCTACCACAGAGCTTCGGAGTCATTCGGCAATCCTCGAGATACTTCGGAACGTTAAGTACCAAGGGGAAGCAGCTCGATGTTAGTACGATTGATACAGAGTAGGTGTCCTAGTGTTCAATGAGTTTAATTGGTTCTATCATTCCATAATTCATGCATCTATCAAAATACACACCTTGAGAGGCTATAAACGTTTGCTTCTTTCTCGGTGTCTGCAAAAGGAAAATATAGTGTAGCATCAACCAGATATATATTTATTTTTATTATTATTTAATATATATTTAAATCAATATAAAATAAACAGTAAATAAAATCGATAGTCTAACATTGCTCCGTTTATATATTTTGCTCAGGGTATTATTAAGACAATTATTTGTCAATGGATCGATTCAAGTACGCCATGGAATATATGACAACATTAATAATATATAATATACTACCCATGGTCAATGGAGCAAGGTTATGTGAACTCACATCGATGTAGCAGGCGTTGATGTAGTCTCCCACGTCGTCATCATTAGGACCCACTTGTAGAATCACACGTGAATTATCAACTAAAATCAAGTAATGCATAATAATTTATAACGTACATAATAGTATTTGATGAAGGAACAAAATACGCAAAGCTGTTTATTTCATATTATAAGCAATAACTAATGTAACATGACCTGAATATCAAATATTGCTAAACTGAAAGTACCAAGCATAATTCTTAACTAACAGGAATGTATAATATCCTCTTGAACATCTTTCTTGCTGTTCCCCTTCATCTTTGCAATTTTGTCAGCAGTATTTAGGCTCTTAGGCAGTTTCTGCAAAGAAAGAGGAAATATGTATTATTACAATATAATGATCAACATGTATAATTGCATGTTGTATTTAAATTTAATGTCAATAAACATCACTGTCTAATACATATTAATGTTCAAAAGCACAAGTAAACATCATGATAGCAGGCCTGCGTTTCACGAAAAGGGTGTTATATTTACGCCGGACGTAAAGCACAGATTACATGCACGGAGTTGCATGTACTCTGTATACGTCCGGCGTAAATGTACACCCCTTTTGTGAAACGCAGGCTACAGAGAAGGAAACCTATCTCATTACTGATGCACAATATTGGAACCAAACATGGCAAATGAGTGAAAATATAGACGCAGTTTAATTATATTGTCCGCAATCATTATACTTCCACAGGCGTTACTGGTATTTACATACAATTGCAGTATACACTAACATGCAATTCTAAAATAAAGAAGCGTATCTCATTACTGACGCACAATGCTTGAACCATAGAATATGAGTGAACATGCAGACGTAGTTTTTGTTATCTGCAATAGACAAAACGTCCCCAGCTATAGCGGTATTGCTACTGGTAGTTCATTGACATATACTATACATCTCCGAGGATTCAAGGATATTAATCTGGAACATGTTTCTGTGCCTACCAAGAATTCCTTGTAAAGATACTTCTTGTTGTCCCTCAACTTCTGAACGTAATCAGGGAACTCTGCCAGAGATTTGACTGTGGTGGAGGATGTCGTTGAGCTGCTGATGTTGTAGTAGACGTCGTCATCGCCGCGTTCAACCACCTCGTCATTCGACTGTCTAGCTATTTGCAATGGTAATACTACTATCAATGACACTATGACAATGTTCGGTTATACATTGTGATATTCTACACGCGGTGGAACGTGTTTGCCTATGTGATGGGCTACACAACCTAAACTTAATTTATCATTATTGAATAAAAGTTTATCATCCTCTAATAATGAATTCAATGCTGATTGAACTAAAAGGTATGGACAACCATTTTTACGTCGGGTGTCCTGGTTTAGTATTGAGCATCCATGTTAGGTGTCCAGTATATCTCTTCACAGAGCTCTCTTAGCCGCTACGATACCATAGCACTCTGTTTGCCGATAGCTAATTAATACATTGCTAAGAGAGTGCTATGGTATCTTAGCTTCTAATAGAGCTCTGTGAAACTATATACTGGACACCTAATATGGATGCTCAATAATAAACCAGGACACCCGATGTAAACAGGTTCCTGGAACAGGACACTCACATATAGTTGTTGTATACTAAACTAACGTCCAAAAGAAAGTATACCAAGGTTTTGAATGACTATGGAAGAACAACAAAACTATATAGATAATTATTTTGATATATTTAATTAGAGTTTTGGTTTAGCATTATGAGTAGAAATGTTCATGACAATAATCCAGAAACTTTACGACTAACAGAGGCATTAAGACACATGGGGTCAAAAAAATGAGAATTGACAGTATCACTCTCGAAACACATGTTCAACAAGAGACTTTAAGGTCACTCAACAGTCATTTAACACGTGTTTAACACCGAATATGGTCACCTCGTACATCAATGCACGCTAGAACTCGGCGCCGAACCTATGACGTTAAACGTAGAATGACGTTGGGAATAAGTAACTGTCATTTCTCGTTGAGTATTGTTCCATGGAGGGCTTTACAGTTTACTGGTAGTACTGGTCGCCTCCTGATCCTGCCGGTCAAGGTGACCCCACAAATGTTGGATGGAATTCATGTTCAGAGAACATGTTGGCCATGGTAAAACATTAATTTTCGTGTTGAGAAAGTTCTGTTTTGGAGCGTCAACATCACTCCACGGTAGGGTCAGTCTCATTAAAATGAGATCCGAAACTAACACTCAAACAGATATATATGACACTCGCTTCGTAAACGGTCTCAGGA
>JAUTBV010143456.1:0-11149 GCA_032361325.1 Lepetodrilus fucensis | reverse complement strand
AGGTAACTTTCGCGAACATTGATGCCGGGCCCCCGGGACGGGATTTGAACCTGGAACCTTAGGCTCCGAAGTCCAACTTTCTACCACTGCGCTACATCCCGCCTCTGGAAGAACAATAGTGGACCATGTACCCAGTGGACCCTATACAGCAGACATTCAGATTCAGAATCTAGGAGTGAGTGAATATATAGAGTTTAACGTCGCTGCGGGAATCTTTCACCCATTTGCGATGATTCAGAATCTAGGAAACTAATAATTAGCTTGGATATAAATAGTACTTCATTTACTTCTTAATTGGGCAATTTAGTTATTTTCTATTCCATTCTACCATACAGGATACAGGAGATTGTATTGAGGTGGAGGTGTGACATGTGTGACATGTGTGACATGTGTGACATGTGTGACATGTGTGATACCTACACTCCTATTGGACCCATGCCAGGGCCTCCTCCACCGTGTGGGATACAGAACGTCTTGTGGAGGTTGAGATGAGACACGTCGGAGCCATAGTCACTGGGACGACAAATACCAACCTGAAAATACACTCGTTGAAGTACTCACATTAAAATTATATATTTTCAGCAAAGTAGCGTTGTTTACGTTGTTTATGCTGTTTATGTTGTTTATGTTGTTTACGTTGTATATGTTGTTTATGATGTTTATGCTGTTTACATTGTTTATGCTGTTTGTTGTTTACGTTGTTTATGCTGTTTACATTGTTTATGTTGTTTATGTTGTTTATGTCATTTACGTTGTTTATGTTGTTTACATTGTTTATGCTGTTTGTTGTTTACGTTGTTTATGCTGTTTACATTGTTTATGCTGTTTACGTTGTTTATGTTGTTTACGCTGTTTATGCTGTTTACGTTGATTATGTTGTTTGTTGTTTACGTTGTTTATGTTGATTATGTTGTTTATGTCGTTTACGTTGTTTATGTTGTTTACATTGTTTATGCTGTTTGTTGTTTACGCTGTTTACATTGTTTATGCTGTTTACGTTGTTTATGTTGTTTACGTTGTTTATGCTGTTTACGTTGATTATGTTGTTTGTTGTTTACGTTGTTTATGCTGTTTATGTTGATTATGTTGTTTATGCTGTTTATGTTGTTTATGTTGTTTACGTTGTTTATGCTGTTTATGTTGGTTACGTTGTTTACATTGTTTATGTTGTTTATGCTGTTTATGTTGATTACGTTGATTACGTTGATTATTTTGATTATGTTGTTTATGTTGTTTATATTGTTTATACTGATTATGTTGTTTATGTTGATTATGTTGTTTATATTGATTATGTTTATGTTGTTTATGCTGTTTATGTTGATTACGTGGATTATTTTGATTATGTTGATTATGTTGTTTATGCTGTTTATGTTGTTTACATTGATTACATTGATTACCTTGTTTATGTTGATTACATTGTTTATGTTGTTTATGTTGTTTATGTTGATTATGTTGTTTATGTTGTTTATGTTGTTTATGTTGTTTATGTTGTTTATGTTGTTGTTGTACCTGTGCGTTCATGTTGGCTCCATCCAGATAAACTTGGCCGCCGTAACAGTGGATCATCTCACAGATACTTCTACAACAAACAAAACACAACACATGACAGGTGCTCTCTCAGCACTCCAGTAAACAATGTCTGTGAACACCTGTAAACAATGTCTGTGAACACCTGTAAACAATGGCTACCATGGCTAGGTTATCATCAGGGAACATCATCAGTGAACAGTGAACATCATCAGTGAACATCATCAGTGAACATCATCAGTGAACATCAGTCCTACCACCATGAGAGGGATCAGTACCTGATGTCTTTGTCGAACACTCCGTGTGTTGAAGGGTAGGTGATCATGAGGCAAGCCAAGTGGTTGGAATGTTTCTCGATCTGAAAAATATACCAGAAACCAGCTGACCTCAAATTTTGTTGAAATCCCGAGCCAAACTGCGAGATACATCAACTGAATACTTGTACTCTAATTATAAAAAACTGAGGGATTCCTGAGTGAGTGAATATGGAGTTTAACGTCGCTGCGGGAATCTTTCACCCATTTGCGACGAGAGGGATTCCTGACGTAAGCGAGACTGTAGTAACTGGTTACCATGGCGTCCAGGTGCTTCATGTCGACATGACCTGCTTTATCCACGTTGATTGGCTGTATCTTCATGCCCGCCATCTGAGCACTGGCTGGGTTTGTGCCATGAGCAGAGACTGGGATTAGACAAACCTGGGGACAAAAGGTATACCAACACTTCATAGTAACTACAATGCAATCACTGGCAACATGGCTACCTAACACCCTAGGTCACGGTATGTAGATCAGTACAGATATCTCAGGAAGATGATAGCGCTATGGGAGTAACTGGTATGTAGATCAGTTTTTTTCTTTTTTAAATTGGTGTTTAAAGTCGCTTTCTAGAATCTGTCACTAATATCACGACTTGTCAGTTTATGGCAGGAGGAAACCCGCAACATCCATAGTGCTGAATGTTGCAGTAAACCTGCAAGCACCGGCTGGTACTGACAAGACCAAGGATGGTAACTGCATTGCCACTCTACAGTCAGTGCATCCTATCAATATCGCGTCAGAAATGTAACTTTCGCGAACATTGATGCCGGCCCCCCGGGACGGGATTTGAACCTGGATTAGAGCACGTAACCCACATGTAACAGTTGCGTGTCAAAAACAGAGCTCTATATAGACAGTGATCCCAGGGTATTTGACGGAGGTTAGCATAGTCATAATTGGTGGTTACATTGTCCATGTATTCATCATATTTACTGCATCTCACCAATGGAAATTATTTACCAATAGATAAATATATCCTATCGTATTAGTTTTGATTAGAATTTGAAAAAAGTTACCATATTTATCATTTCACACGTAAGTGTGAGCATTCTCTACAGCATGGGGAATATTCATCTATCATTTTTCTGGAATCTCACTAAAAAGTTCTATCTTCTTGGATCTTGCGTTGCATGAGTACTGAGTACCAATAGGTTAACACAAGACTGTATCGTCCTGTCGATTTAATCCCAGGTCTTTACATCAACATATATGGCTTCCGAACTCCAAGAATCTCCTTGTCTATTACATCAGTCGACCCAGTTACTCTCTAACCTTACACTCGCTAGTAGAAATTCTTGATAACAAGATTAAATATACATCCCATTGCATTAATTTTGAATAGAATTTAAAAAAAAATACCTTCTTCCTCTTCTCACTGGGAAGTGTGCGCATTTTCAGTGGCACATTCTTTACACCATGGGGAGTATATATTCACCTATCTGTTTGTGTGTTTCAGGCAACAATGACGTGTTTGTTACCATACAGCTGGGGAAGGAGAAGTACCAAACGTCCACCATCAAGAACGCGCACAACCCCGAGTGGTTCGAGGAGTGCGACCTGTGAGCGCTTTAATATTAATATTTAATAGTTGCATACTCCCCAGGGAGTTGAGAAGGAATTGAGTGATAAATGATAATGTGTACATTTATATTGCGCCAAATCCACGCCCGAAAGCTATGCTCAAAGCGCTACATTATTACCCTGGTCAATAGATCAGTGTGCACTCAATTACTTCTCAACTCCCTGGAGTGTATACAAATCCGTTGACTGGGGTAATAAGGTAGTGGAATAGACGCATTATAAATATCATATGCATATTATTATTATTATTAGTTACCATAGATGTCGATTTAACCTTCTTCCTGCCAGTGGCAGTCACAGATGCCATACAGAGAAATGAACATCGTCATTTCGACATTTGTCCTAGAGAGATAATGCAATAGTAACAACTAATCAGATAATGAAAGCACTTAACTGTAATTAATGAATTTCAATAATCTGAATTTGTGATATTTCAATTTAGTAAGTATAAAAATCCATATTTTAATAACATACTATTAAAACATTAACATGGGGAATATAGCATATGAAATGGCATGCATTTAGGTTATATGTAATCTTGATGGTCATTTTAGTATTATAATAAAACATTTCTAATCTATAGATTACAATCTATAAATTCATTAAGTAATATCAAATAAATATGCTATTAACGTTTTTTAATTGACTGCGCTAATTCCTAAATTATTCCTTATTACTAACTTTATTAGTATTCTTATTCTTATTTGAATTACTATTATTATATTTATTAACATTATTAATATTTGTACATGCATTATTACTTTGTATTTCTGTCTTGTCATTTTCAGCCCCATACCTCACATGCACTCGGAGATCGAGGTGAACCTGTATCATCGAGGTGTGATCTCTGATGATTTTCTAGGGTACGCCTCTATTCCGCTATGGGAACACAAGATCGGGGAACGACCAAAGAGCCAGTGAGTTGTACTCAGATGCATGTATACTCCTCATGGTGTGGAGAATGCTCCTATGATTTTGAACACAATATCTATATTCTGTACGGATTTCACTCCAATGAAGTATGTTTCAACATATCATATACTGTTTCACACATCTATTCCATGTTCATTGCTGCCGCAAATTGGTGAAAGATTCCCGCAGCGACGTTAAACTCCATATTCACTCACTCACCATGGTCATTTTCATCATGAAATTAAATACATCTGTATTGTTTTGTATGGACATTTAGTCTCGCTGTTAAAACTCCATATTCACTCACTCACCAAGGTAATTTTCATCATGAAATTAAATACATCTATGTTGTTTGTATGGATAGTCTTGTGATACGATACGCAAATCGTCATATTGTGTATCGTGATTCACCGTTGAATCATTGCACCTTTATGGCAGAGTGGTATACATCATCCTGTGGGTTACATAAGGTGCTCTACCACCTGCTACCCCCTAATGTTAACGTATCCGCTATCTTCAGGTGGGTGTCCCCTAACATATCTGCTATCTTCAGGTGGGTGTCCCCTAATGTTAACGTATCTGTTATCTTCAGGTGGCAGACCCCTAATGTTAAGATATCTGCTATATTTAGGTGGGTGTCCCCTAATGTTAACATATCTGCTATCTTCAGGTGGGTATCCCCTAACATATCTGCTATCTTCAGGTGGGTATCCCCTAACATATCTGCTATATTTAGGTGGGTGTCCCCTAATGTTAACATATCTGCTATCTTCAGGTGGGTATTCCCTAATGTTAACATATCTGTTATCTTCAGGTGGCGGTCCCCTAATGTTAAGATATCTGCTATCTTTAGGTGGGTGTCCCCTAATGTTAACGTATCCGCTATCTTCAGGTGGGTGTCGCTGAAGAACAAACCGTCCAAGCAACCGGACAGCAAGCAGCGTGGCGACATGGAGGTCAAGCTGACCTTCCACGTGGAGAGCCAGGGCAAGGGCAGACCGGGGCTCAAGAAACGCGGATCATCGATACGGAATCTCGCAACGGCTGTCGGTGAGAGTCTATTTTTTTCTTTCTAAATTGATTAGTGAAAGAATCTAGGCAGCAACTCTAAACCCTATTATAATATGGTTCTTTGAAGAATTGCATGTTATAAATATCAACGTTTAATCATTATTTTAATTTCTTGTGAAGCCAGTCTGTGTTTCTGTCTGTCCATGAGATTTTATTTTGGCTAGTTATATTGGCAGCACATGATTTGTTAGTCGCAAATGGGTGAAAAATTTCTGCAGCGACATTTAAACTCCATATTCACTCACTCATGATTTGTTATTGTCATTGGCTAGTTAATAGTGCACACTTTGTTTCTTTCAACCCCCTGGGGAGTATACAACTTAACTGCCATTTTCAAGGTGCTAGGTCAGCATTCACTTCATCATCTCATCTCAGAATATTGAAATCAGTTGATCAAATGGTCAAATATTTGTCCATATTGAGACCTTGCAAATGACGTCGCTCAATACATCACAAAGCATTGTGGGTGGCAATGGGATTTTCCGCCATTGCTCACGTCATCAGATTGTTTTCTGCCACCCAAATGATTGTTCTGTGCAAGGCCTCAATTGATATTTTTTAGCACAAATTCATGAACTTATGGTTTTGCTATATACTCACAATTATTATCTACTAGCACCATATGCAGTGGTAAATATGTTTATTTATAAAAAGGGATATTATTTGAATTATTTATTGACAGGCGAAAAGTTTAAGCTGTCAAGGAGTAAATCTTTCCGAGAGAACAGAAAAGATGAACGAAACAATGCCGACAATATCCAATGGCAACCAGAAAATTCCTCATTTGCCGAGGACAGAGAGGTAACCACCAAGTTTAACATTTTCTTCGTAAAAAGCCAACATTTAGAATATTATGGACCTAATACCTCTGCTTTCTGATGTACTATTTATCGTTCCTTTAAACATAGAGGATCTCACAATCGTGTTCATTTATTCAGTAATATATCTGAACATGAATGTGAGATTCTATTTATCACATAACTGTAGAAACTATCGTAGTATTGATTTTTCAGTAGCACTCTTACAAAACATACCATGATAATCTAACTACTAATAATTATTCTTTAACTGATATTAATACTTTTAGCTGCATGCCATTGCCTAACATTTATATAATTATATTCAATCATTGAGCCGATGGAATTTATCATATTATTGTCATATGTCCATTTTTATTGCCTCAAATTCAAGTCTTTGGAGTAAAGATAGTTTTCATATTTCTCTCTGGTTTAATGATAGTTTTCATATCCAGGAATATATGTCTTAATACGAGCAGGTTTGTAGGAGCAATCATATTTACATATAATTTTATGAACATTTGTTAATTGTCACGTATATGGGTGAACTGTTTTTTAATTGTTGAAATATTTCTACTGTAATATCAAGCAACAAATAACTTGCTCCATTTTTGGTATGTAGCTCGGATATCTAGCGGCTCCATTTAGTTAATATTCTCCTATTTTTCATATCATGTTCATATTTGATCTCGTGTAATCTCTCATGATCAATCTTTAACACTGCATTGTGTAGGGTTCATCACAGCAATATATTTTAAAACAAAATTACAAATATTTCCCGTTTCACATTCTCCCTGCTGGCGGCAACCAAGGATACCCTACAGATCAACAATCTCAATAGGCGCTGCAAGTGGAGTGAATTCTATTTATAGACATACCCAGTTTACTGATTTTGGTGATAAACGTGTAGGTGAAATGTGCATGATTGTTGTCTTTTTTACATACCTTACGTTGCCTCACGATTTATTACCCTTGAACCATGCTGAACAACATAATTCATCTCTAAATCAAACAGAAATTTAAGGATATGATCCTTTGTAACGTCGCATTAAGATTTTCTCTGAATTTTTAGTCAATCTAAGGCCTAGACGTCTGTTAGCCTATCACCGGAATTCCTAGTTTTAAATATTCTTCGAAATTCTAAAAATAGACATGATGCACTTGTAGCCGCTATGTTCCAATTTTTTTTTCAAGTTTTTTTTTGAGACATCTAGGCCTGGTATACAATGCATTATACAAAATGCCTACAGTATCTTGCAGAAAATCTACCCAAACAACAATTTTACTGAAAGTATTAATTAAACAAGATAAGCTGAGGAGAAGCCATAATAACTATAACACACTTTCACAAAAATACAAATATTGAGACACAAATACCATTATTAAATGACAAAGTTTCAGTAACGGCAGATGGCATTATTTATTACCTTATTCATCAGCAAAACTTGTGTCGTTGCGTGTGGGTGAAAAATTCCAGCTGCGACATAAAGCATTAATTCAATCAATCAAGAAAACTTGTTGTAATCGAAAACAGGCATTTACTATAACCTCCATCCCATCCAGTGATATTTTCTTTTCTTAAAAACAACCTTTAAAACATGATTACTGTTGATATCACTTTCTTTCGATTCGTAGTTTTCCCAATGAATTAGTGCATAATAAAGCAATGGATGAGTGAGCCATATTTCAATAGATGTGGCATTTGATGCATGAAAGTACGGATCATTCTAAATACAGAAAATATTGTGAAAATGGTGTTAAGAAATATTAAAATACTGGTAAATAGATAATAACATAATTATTATAAATGCATCTTCTATAAGATCTCTACGCGTTGCACAAATTCGGAGTACAGTCAGGTCCGTTCTGTAGCTGGGAAAAGTTGAGAATATTCAGCATCGCTTTAAGTGAGCGGTTTGCCGATATTGAACGCACTATCGCGATTGTTTGTGAAATTTATTGACCATTCACAGTATTTTAAAGCACCGCTTAATTTGTGGAGAATTTGTCATGTATTTTCACCATATTTTTGCCATAATAATGCAATAATTATAACATTCAGTTCAAATGAGTTAATACCTGTAACTTTGCATATAATCTCTGATTCTCGAAGCAAGATTAATTTTCAAATTTACCGAACAAGCTAACAGGATGATAACAAACACCCACACAAACCACTAGATAAGACAGTTAACTTCATCACACAACAATCAATATACATCTGGCCGAGCTAATAACACATTCATAACACATTCAGCAGTTTTGGTCATATCACATCATAGATAATAAGTTCCATAGCACCTGAGAAGTTAAGTCAAACAGAGAGCCACACAAACTCAGTGTTTGAACGTTCACAACTGTCGAGAAAAATCAAATACTGCTAGACCTTACACTTCAATGGATTTTACTACAACTTCAACAATGCCTTCAACAATGCCTTATCAGGGCCCCAGTTGTAAACACTGCAGCCTGTTAAAGGCATACTATCACATATGGTTGACCTATATAATGGACAAATTTCGATCTGCGACTACTTATGCTTAATTTATCCACCCAAAAGTTAATTAGTGATGTACTTATTCCCCAACACTCAATAGTAATAAAGAAATATAATATTTTATATGAATAAAGGAAACGTTCCTCTAATTATCTTGTCTAGAATCTTCTCTCTGTTAAATAAGTGGAGAAGAGTCTACCAGCCTCTGCTCAGATTGGTCACGTGACCATGTTTTAGCCAATCGGCAGTCACCCACCAGCTTGCATTCCTGGACAGACCACATAGACGTCCCCGCTGGCACTGGTAGGCTGGTAGCCCTTCTCGCTGTGGGGGTCGGTATGGAATTTCCCTTGCTGTAGATACATGGAAAGCTTTTTGGTGATACAAAAGTGATGATACGGATGCTAATTGAATACACTTTGCATTTACTAGTATTTGGTCAATTGCAGCCATCCAGTAAATCTGTGATATTATGCCTTTAATGAAAATGAATCCAATGAAGATTATCCAGTGATTATCCAAATTGTTTGTTAATTTCTTTTCTGTTTGGTTTCTTTGTGACATTCCTGATTATTTCACTCACATCACGGTATGTCAGTTTATGACAAGACGAATCACGTAGTACATGTAGCTCATAGCATTGCAGTAAAACTACGAGCGCCAGTTGGTACTAGCAATCCAAGGATGATAGCTGCGTTGCATCAGAGCATATACATCATGTCTGATCTTGACCAAATCAGAAAGAAAAAACTTGGGTATGCACCGATACCGAGTGTCTGGGCCAGACTCAAACTCAGTCTGTCTACGATTCAAATGCCTGGGCTGGGGTTAAGTCCAAAGTCCAACGGTCTACCACAAGTTTCAGTTAGACAGTCGACAACCTGTCACTCAACACCAGTCAATTCATAGGCGGGTCCTCGGGTCATCGTAAGATGTGCCGTCGGGTCAGTAGTCGAATCTTATGCCCTCGTCTTTGCTCCGACGATCATCGTCGCTGTAAGACGCGAGATCTGACGAAGTCGATGTCCCAGACTCCAGATCTTCCAGTGATCGGAGCGCTGGCTTCCGGACCTTTCTGTGCGGTCCACGTTTACGATCAGCAAACGATATTTTCCCTGAACACGCCAAAAACAAACAAAATTTACAATATGTATATAACAAAGACATTTAAAGCAATTTCAGTTCAATTTTACATGGAACAGAATGTCTATTTTTAGAACTGGAATCAGAGAGTTGTGGAAGATAACACTCACGTTTTGACAGATCAAATGGAACATCTGCATCGGACACTTCAGAATCTGAGTTCACAAACTTTTCAAAATCAACCGTCAGACAAGAGGGCTGAAAGCATATCAATTGATTTTCAAGTTGATGCATGTAACCTTTAGCTACAGTAGTGCAGGCTAAAAATAATGAAAGTCTGGTTAATATTTATCAATTTATTAATTTAATACAAGTACATTGGTATTTACTAACAAGATCCTACCGGTATTTATTGCGCTTCGGATGAGCCAATAATATTTTGTGACCATTCTTTGAAGGATTAAATAAAAAATCTATAATAATAAATTGATTGATCGAATTTAAGTTGCACGACGAAAACTATGATAATAAAATTGATTATATAAAATCTACAAATCATTACTTTCTGCTTCTGTTTCGTGAGGCGGCTCCATTTGCCTTTTTCTTTCTTCCGTAGCGAGATAGAGGCGTGATTGTCCTTGACCTTGTACTTTGTATCGTCAGGGAGAATTTCATCAAACAGCTCATAGTCAAAGGACTTCCCACCGGGCGACCTGGTACACAACAAAGTCCGGTCAGAACCTTTTAGTCAGAAAATATCTTGACATAAGCAGAAAATCAGTTAGGGAAATTCTTAGTACATACAAACTTCTTAGGACTTACAAAGTTTTCATAATACGGGCCCTGGTTACCATTGGACAATGGCATGAGAGTTAGGATATATGGTTACCACCGTACAACCATTCCTTTTAGGAGATGCAGTGTTGGGATAATATTGTTATTAGGAGTTATCGCTCTTACTAGACTAGATGGTGGTGCAGACTGCAGAGGAAAAGTACAGTGGTGTCACCACATCTAAGGGGACTATTGGGTGTCATTTTGCTTGTTTGAGACGTGTGCGAGTGGTGTCTTTCACTCAGTACAGCGTATTGGAGTGACATCACCTGTATGTCTCAGAACACTTCGCACAGTTGAAAAGAACGGGGCTTAGATGACCAGACATGAAGCAAGTCAGTTAAAAGTACCCATCAATCTACTATTCTAAGGTGTTAGTCGAGTCAGTCTTGGGTACTGGTCCACAGAAAGATATATCGTTGCAAATGGGTGAAAGATTCCTGCAGCGACGTTAAACTCCATATTCACTCACTCTCTCATAGAAAACTAATAATCTCAATTTTGTGCATTGCAATTTCCAACTCTCG
>JAUTBV010143445.1:2500-11150 GCA_032361325.1 Lepetodrilus fucensis | reverse complement strand
TCACTACACCTGTATGTCAGGAAGGTGTATGGATCTGCAATGTGAGGTTGTTCGGTCACTTTCGGTTGTAGTGCAGATATGTCAGTTGTTGTTGATTTTCAAGCTTGTCTTTGACTGTATTTAGCTAATTTCTGGCCCGATTGACTAGTTGATGTTCTAACAGCTATAGAACACATTAAATGAGCAAAATGAAATTCGATGAACTGTTGGTTGAGAACGATTCCATCAGGGTTCCATCAACTAATGGATCAGTTAGGACTGTTTTGACCAAGCCTTGTAGGTTATTCATTCAAGTCATGTTATACAGGGATAAAGGTCTACTGTTTGGAATTTAAACGGTATCAATTGATACCGTCTAAATTGAATTGAACACCGAACGCCGTAAGATATTCATTATCGATGTTTTAAATCTCGTTTCACAGTTGGAACTTGGAAATGCAAGTATAGAACATGTACCGAATTTAGCTATCGCTATTAAATTAAGTTAACGTGCATAGATGTTTCACAGCATGGAGTAATCAATCAGTGTAGGCGAGTAGGATCCGAGATTACGAAACCAGTTTTGAGTACAACCTCGTGCTCAACGGTTTTGTTCACAAATCCCCATATAAAAGTTGAGCTTGAGCATGAAATCATACTCAAAAGGTTTCGTAATCTTGGGCTGACGTTTCTCTGGCTACCGTTTATGGATGGACATAAAAAAGAGTCGACATGTAAGGATAATATGGGGCATGTACATGTATGTATCCCAAAACGACCTTTGAACCGGAAGTGCTTAACATTCCCTGCGGGAATAGTGAGATCTACGATCCTGTCCTATGTTTAAAGGCGCTGTAATAATAGCATAGGCGAGCATTCCCTTTCTCATTATATGAAAATACTCTGTATTTCAGAGTCTTTGTACGGAAATGGGACTATTTTGGAAGCTATTAAATATAACAATCAATTGCCCCATGATCAATTGTATAGGACTGGAATATCCAGCGAGTTCAGTGTGATGCAGCGCAAGGAAGTCCCACGACATTTCAAAACCAGAAATAAAACAATCTAAAATAGAAATAAATAATTAATCATACGGACGTTCTAAGCATGCGGTCTGTAATATTGTCAAATTCAGGTTTAAAATGCAGGGCAGCGTTTTATAGTGGGGTTGTTACAAATATGTGATGCTGCGTTCAGAATTTGTTATAGACGGTTACGTAGGCTGTAGCGAAACCACAGAGTTTCAGTAAATGGACATCGGCTATTAAGTCGTTACCCGAGTTAGCACAGGTATATACTGTATAGTTTCTAATTGTCTATACATTTTACAACTTGATACTATTTATAACTTAGTTGATATATACTAGACCCCCGTTCCACAAAACGATCGTATATAGTGCTACGAGAGTTGTAACTCTACATTATCATATCTATAATATGAGCT
Source organism: Lepetodrilus fucensis (assembly GCA_032361325.1). Classification (NCBI taxonomy): domain Eukaryota; kingdom Metazoa; phylum Mollusca; class Gastropoda; order Lepetellida; family Lepetodrilidae; genus Lepetodrilus; species Lepetodrilus fucensis. The sequence continues at coordinate 9,724 of JAUTBV010143445.1, read as the reverse complement.
ACGACTCTCGTAGAACTACAATCGTTTTGTGGAACGGTCCCCATGCCATTACCTAGATCGTCTAAGAACTGTTGTCCTTGAAGCTTAATTAGAACATATTTTTATTGTCATGAAGTTACAGATGTTCGCGTTCTTGTTTTCCATGCAAGACGTCATGAAGTAGCACCAGACTACCTGTCTGAACTCATACAGACCCATCAACCATAGACTGGCAACCATCTAGCAAAGTCTTGAACTAGCACCAGACTACCTGTCTGAACTCATACAGACCCACCAACCATAGACTGGCAACCATCTAGCAATGTCTTGAACTAGCACCAGACTACCTATCTGAACTCATACAGACCCACCAACCATAGACTGGCAACCATCTAGCAAAGTCTTGAACTAGCACCAGACTATTAGTATCTATCTGAACTCATACAGACCCACCAACCATAGACTGGCAACCGTCCAGCAAAGTCTTGCGATGCCCACAAGATTCAACCTGTAAAGACCCACGTACAAAGTCATTCTGAGATCGGAAAATCCGGGCTGCAGGCCCATTTCTATGGAACAATCTCCCACGAAATATCCGTGAATTAGACAAACCGCTTGCACTTTCAATCCAAAAATAAAAACACTTCTTTTAATTAAGAAAGTTTATGGATAATCCTTGTTCACCCCTTTTCCCCAAAGCGCAAACTTTCCCAGGTATTCTGTATAAGTGCATATTATTATTATTATTATTATTATTATTATTTATTATTTAAAAAATAATAATTATTATTATTTATTTATTTATTATTATTATTATTATTATTGTTGTTGTTGTTGTTGTTGTTGTTGTTGTTGTCACAACGTAAGTGCGAACGGTCACAGCAAAACAAGCGGTGTTCGTGATAGTAACGATAATATGGTAGAACGTTGGACTTCGGAGACAAAGTAAAGGTGCTGGGTTCAAATCCCGTTCATAGAGTAATGTTCGAGAAATTTACCATTCTGAAATTATATTGAGAGGATCTGTCAGCCAGTGCTCGCAGGTTTACTGCAACATTCAGCTTTAAGGATGTTGTGATTTTCCTCCTGCTACTGATAAGCGTGATATACTATTATCAGTGACAGAATCTTGAAAGCGGTTCTAAACCCCAATTATTATGTTTTTATTACAGCTGAATAGTAAAGATGAATAGAAGTGTTTAAGCTACACTTTACAAATCTACGACCTTTTATTAAATTGTATAATTATAATTTACCGGCGTGATTTCCGGGGTGTACGAGTTTTTACAAGAGCTTGACATTTCTCGTATACACCGAGACCGAACTCGCTAGAATCGACGCATCTTTTGGATACTATTTCTTTCTTTCTCATAGATAGCATTAATCACCAAGAGAGACATTACATGTGTATGACTCATAGTGTAATCTATTTATAATATATCTGCCATCTGCAGACCTACAATCATGTTACCACAAAAATTACAAATGTTCTCAGCTGAAGGCTTACACGCGAAGGCTTTCTAAAAAAGAAAAGATGAAACATATATATATCTGATTTAGTGAAGTGAATTTCTTTTGGGTAGCCGACCATGTAGGTCTCAGATCGCCCACGTACAAATATGTCGATACCAGTGACATGAAAATAATAAGTTATATCTAATGACTTCCAGCGAGTTGCCAATTTATTCTTGACTTGGTATGGTGTTATTCTGCATTGATTACAATGATTGGCCCAAGAACCCACACACTTGTCGCTCGATGGGACACAGGTTAAATATAATTATACGTATTTATAGCAACTAAACTGTTCTCTTATCTATGTTAATTGCTGATCATGTTCTGGTGCGACAACAGACAATCAGCATGCTATCTATTCAATATCTCCTCCCCCCTCTTTTATCAACCTACTCATTGATGGATAGGGGAGTCTGTCTTCATATTTTGTCTCTTGTCTGATTTGTTCTTTGTCTCTGCATGACTCTGCCGCTGTAATCTGTTTTTCTATCTGTATGTCTATGTCAAACTATCTGTCTATGTGTATGTCTATTCGTCTGTCTGTCTCTCTCTCTCTCTCTCTCTCTCTCTCTTATAGTATATGTATATATCCGTCTTGCTTTGCCTGTCAACAACTGACTTACTCTCCATCTCTTATTGCGCCATCCCTCCATTTCCCTTTATTTCTTTCTCTCTTTCTCTCTCTCCACCTCTCACTCTTCTATCCATCCACCTCTCTCTCTCTCTCTCTAGACCCTCTCTCTCTCTCTCTCTCTCTTTCTTTCCACCTCTCACTCCCCTATCCATCAATTCCCCCTCTATTATCCATCAATTCCCCCTCTATCCTTAACCCTCACACATTATCATCCACTTTGCCTTTCATGCTCTATCTTCATGTCTTTATAGTTTCTTTACTTCTCCTCTCTCTACTGGCCTATATCGTGAACATAACAAAGAAAACATAATCACGACGTTCAAATCGGACGTATAGCTGAAATTCATTAGTATACAATAAACCACCAGAAGACCCCAGGATTCTACAAACGACAGACATATAACGTAGTAAATGTACCATGTAGTCCCTTGTCATGTGTACAGTCATAAATAATCGACACACAATCTTATACCTGGTCGAGGGAACAATAAATGAGAATTTCGATATTGATAAACACATATATAATCAAACTATCATTATTAGCTATTGTCCGGGAACATAGGATGTCGTTCAGTCGCTCTTGCTACTGCATCCGGTAACTTAAACATCGTAGCCATGGTTACAAACTCTGACATTACCAGTTCCTATCCGGTATTGTCTGGAAATAAATTACACGAGAATTTAAAGGTGGTTGGTCTTTTCGTGGACATTATCAAACATTCATGTATGTATATGAACGGAATTAAAGTTAAAGATTTATATTAAATATTTGGAATGGCATTACACATGGCTTATAAAAAATAAGCGGATAACACTTTCATAAAGATACAACAAAAACGCATGATACAGTATGTTTTGATGTAAAGCTTGTTTGTCAGTATAAGTAGATCTGTCACATTACATCGAGGTATATCTTAATAATCTTTAAAACATACGAGGGTGATATTTATTCCCCGGACCCGGACTTACCGGATATTTACCGGATATTTACCGGAACATGACCCAATTCCCGACAATCTAATTATCTCACGTGACCCCAAATTATTTCCCTAATCGTAACCCTATCCGTAACCCCCGAGCCAATCAGATCGCCGGGAATTGGTGTCCGGGTCCGGCGAATAAACCGTACCAACGACGAGCAAGTATTGCTACCACCATCCTGTTTGTCATATACACACATCTTGCTAATGGTGACAATGGGCAGCCATGACCTATCAGTCGGGGAACTCCTGCAAGACGATGAACGTCATAATATTGATGGATGGATCCGGTAAGTGAGCTGGTTTTAAGCCCCGTGATCAGGATTCACGGGGAACGGAACACTGCAAAAAGACACCGTGTGTGTGTGTTTCTCCACTGTACCTGCAAGCCCACTGTGACATTGAGAAGGTGTCAACACGAAAGCGCTAGGAGACAAACCTGGAAATCCAAATGGACACATGTACAGATTATTGTAAATATTTTATACTAACGAACTGAACACAGACATAATATCTGTCCACTTATCTGTCTCACCATCCTTGAGAAGGCGTCAACACGAAAGCGATAGGAGACAAACCTGGAAATCCAAATGGACACAGCTTATTGTAAATATTTTGTACTAACGAACTGAACACAGACATATAATCTGTCCACTTATCTGTCTCACCATCCTCGAAATGCAGACCATTATTACTACTAAATATCAGTCAAAATGTATTTGACGGATGTGAAGTAGCCGTAATAGTCTGTGTTTCGAGAATTCGAGGATGACGTGTGCACATACTCTCTAGATATGTTAAAGAATCTTGAAAACGGCTCTAAACCCAATTTACCCTCTCCCTGCTGAAGGCGACTTGTTGCCCGAACACATGCAGAAATAGAACACTTTGATTTTATTCAGCAGGGAGAAGGTTAAGAAGAAGAAGAAGAAGAAGAACAACAACAACAGCAGCAGCAGCAACAACAACAGCAACAACAATCTAGATAATAATTAAAGTTACATAATGTTACTAACATAACAATATCAATCAGTATTACCCTGCCATTATATTAATCTACGAAGAATGACTGTATTCCGTTTGACGGAGTTTGTGGCCATGTTGCCAAATGCATCTCAAATTCTAATAAACTAATGCTAAATTATATGGAAATTACATGCCATACCAACAATAAAACAAACATTATTTGCACCTAACAGAGACATATCCTATGCAAACATGCTAATAATGGTGCCACCTTCCTACTATAATGAGTTATTTGAATGACGTTAAACAGCCACACTCTCACATCATGCTATACTGAGTGCTAACTACTATTAGTCTATACAGCAATGTCAATGCATTAATTACGTGTCACTGTCAGATGCATTAAGGGAGGTTCACATAATAAGCCAGCATGTGTACCCTAAGCATCTCAAGCACAATGATACCCCCCCCTGTTAGAGATGTTCAGATTACGTTAATCAGCCATTGATCATCTGCGTTCTGTGATGTGCATTTATAAACTTTGCCATATGACATGTCCGTATATAGGGGTATTAAACATAGTGGGGGTAATTAGCCAGCTCTGATACACACATTTTCTAAAAATCATGTTTAAAATCCATTGATTCATGATCAACACTGTTGGCATCCATATTGCCGGGATTTACTAGGAAACAAGGGAGATAATTCAATCGAAAATGTTCAGGGGAGGTAACAACAATTTTTGGAAAGTCCTATATCCATGGCACGCTACGGTTTCGCATTATAGACGATGATCAATGCATGTATTCCCTTCAAAGATTATACTGGCAAATGCTCTCTTATATACATGATAATTGGTCACTAGTATGAGAGCGCTATGGTCACATAGTGGATATGAGAGCTTCGTGAAACGCATCCTCGAAAATCCAGGCCATTGTGACTACACTAAGCTCCCACAAATATAGTCATAATGGCCCGTGTTTTCGAGGATGCGTGAAACGGTACTCTGGCATATTGGTATATTCTGCAATATGCAGTGGCGTTGTATTCCAAACTAGTTGGGTTCCATGCAGGTTAACTACAATCTAATGTTATATCCTGCCTTTATAGTGGTACGTCAACCAATGAGGGGTTGCTAAACCACTACCTGCGCCATTCCAGGGATACGAGTTTGCCGATTCCGGTACTGGCCCTCGTTCCAAAGAACGATCATAGCCCTACGCGATTAGTATCTCCTTTAGCAACTCCATAACATACTGTTCAAGACAATATTTATATTATGAAACTGGATGGGAAACTTTGTCCGAAAGAAGGAAACTTCGAAAACTTTCTCTATTCTATAAAGTATATCATAACCAACTTACCTTAATAAAGGACTAGTTACGACAGAACAAAGATCATACAATCTCAAAGGAACTACCTTAGCCTATCTGTAATTATTTCCTTCAACGTCACGTCTATGGAATACTTTACCAATAGATATCAGAACGGTGAACACAGTTTCCTCATTTAAATTCAAAATAAGAAATAAGATTAATCCAACGCCTATTTACTTTTCACATGGAATACGGTTATATAATATTATCCACACAAAATTACGATACTCCCTCACATAATTAAATTATGACCTATTTAAATACGGCTTAACGAATGATACATCTTGTAACTGTGGATACTATTGTGAAGATAACCATCACTATATGCTGTCATGTATGTTATATAGCCGTCAAAGAAATGTATTATTTGAAACTATTAACCACATTGTAAATGGAATGTTATATTAGATGTATCGCTTCTATTAAATGGCAATCCAGATCTAACAATGTTCAAAATGAAAACATATGTTCTGCTGTACAGCTGTACATTAAAAAATCCAAGCGTTTTACATAAATATTTAAAAATAATAATTCCTTATAATCAATAAATACAGCTTTATGTGCATACGTAAATACCATTTCATTTCATCCATATTTCTCTTCTCCTTTTGTACATACTATTCTCTCTTTCATGTTATATTATGTTATAGAAATGCATATGATGTAAATATTCGGGAGCGGATTATTTCCTAAGTTGGCATAACTTGTACCCAATCCCTTTCTATTGTGAATAAAATATGTTTAAACTAATAACCTCTTAGTAGATACGAGAGCTTCGAGAAACGTTACTATACCCAGAATCTAAATGACATTGAAAGCAAAGGTACTGCTCAAATTGCATGTCATATTATTGGTTCATGTTTGACCTTCTTCAAGGGGGTAATTTTCTTGAAGATAGGGATACTATGTAGGTTATGTCCTTCAGGGCGAACACTGTTGCCCTGCATTCTTGAGACCATTGCTGCTCTTAAGCTGCGTATTAGAGGATTAGAGGATGCATTGACCTGGTCTAATAATCACGAAACTATTTCGAATACGATTTCCAGCCGGAACTCGCAGGTTTACTGCAACATTCAGCGCTACGGATGATGTTGCGGGTTTCCTCCTGACCTAAACTGACAAGTCGTGATATAAGAAAAATAATATTGAAAGCGACTCTAAACCCCAATATAAAAATAAAATAAAAATAAATAAATATGAGGTCATAGCTTTGTACACAAATCTCCATATACAATTTAAAACAGCATGAACTCGTACTCAAATAAGTTTGGTAATATCACTGCCAGGTGTTCTACTCGTCTGTAACACATGTCTTCCTGGACATTGACGGTCGATGTCATCATCACCATACTTGCTCTACTAACATGTTCTCACACTCTACAAGGACGAAGTATTTACATTCGGGATAACCAGAAAACCTTCGATCCGACGTCTCCTGAGAAATCAATTTTTCAAGAATAGTTTAAACTCACTTCCATGATGTAATTCCCTGTTGGCGCAAAGCAAGTATAACTACCGTTTTAAAATACTTGTGCACGTATGCCTGTGCATATTGAACTATTAACATTGTATGGATCAGCTTTCCGCAAGGAACGTATACCTTGCCAACTTTTATTAAAGGCATACTATCACAGTTGGTAGACCTGCATATGGACAAACGATATTTCGATCTGAGACTAATTACGCATGATTTGTCCACCCAAAAGTTGTTATTTACTATGTACTCGAGAGTTATATAAATAATAATATTTTATGTGAATACAAGGAACGTTCC
>JAUTBV010143434.1:0-11152 GCA_032361325.1 Lepetodrilus fucensis | reverse complement strand
CCTGCCCTAAAACTGACAAGTCGTGATATTAGTGAAAGATTCTAGAAAGCGACTTTAAACCCCAATACAAAAATAAAATTAAAATAAAAATAAAAATTACAGCAAAAATAACTTTTGTAGGAGATTGCACATGATATAATAACACAGGTGGAAGATAACATATAGAAAAATATGCTTGAAAATTGTGATCTGTGATAGTTTTATTGTCAACGTATGTCTTATTCCCCGATCTTTCAGCGACCATTTGACAACTTAGAGGCGGCTGTTTCTGCTGCCAAAGAATCCTCAACGTGGGGAGTCCTGTCTATAAATAAAACATTTTCAATCGATATCTTTGATAGGTAAGCTTGTTGCATACACTATTATATGATGTGAATGGTTTTAGAATGTTTAAAACATGCATTTAATTATTGTGTCAATATATTTCTGTAAATCATGAAATTAATGCAAGCAGAAAATATAAATCCGAAAAATGCGACCACCATATTGTTGAATTTAATTGCTAAGTGGCGGGAAAAAACATTTATGGAGACATGACCGTTCACATTTTATTGGTGTTGTATTTGCATTTAAAATGTAGAGGTCGCATTAAATTAGCGACTCATTAATTTCATGATTTACAGTATATCACAACTAGTTGACCTACCATTAGTTGACGTCAATTTTATTTCCTAATGCTGAAAATATAGTTTGACTCGTGTTAATTGTTCTTCTATAGATCAGTATATATATACGGTATTCGGCGAATGTATGGTTTGTTTTATCTACTTCGTATGGGGACAAAAATTCACGCTGCAATGTTACGTAAAACAATATCTCACTTAGTCTTATCTGCCCAAATCTAATCCGGAATTCTTAGTACCGTAGAAGTGTCGTTTCCCAGGTGCTACCAAACCGAAAATGTTGACTTGTATGAAATAGATATTGTTTCATTTTTAAGACTGATAGTTGAACTACATGTATCTATCATAATGACCACATGCTTTTTTTATTCACTGATATTTTATTTTATTTCAGATTTTTGAATGGTATAAATGCAACAAATGCAACCATCGATCGAAGTACAATACATGTAGCTCTAGATATGAGTAGTAAGTTCTACTGTAGAATAACATTACTGTCCTAGTGACGTTATCTTCTGTGCGAGCCAGTATTGGGCGACAGATCTGATTATTCAATTAACTTACGAGTACTATCTAGTAATACAATTATATTTTTACTTTACTTTATTTGAATTGAGGTTTAGAACCAGTTTCAAGATTATTTCACATATCACAGCTTGTCAGTTTAGGGCAGGAAGCAACATCCTGCCCTAAACTGACAAGCTGTAGATAGCATTTTACAACTTCATTGATTGGCCAGGGAATGAATATATGATAGATGGGTAAAGTTTGTAAGCTACTGTAAAACAGGTATCATTCGTGTGTCTGTATTTTTCGCGAAATTCACGATCTGTGTTTGATCGTGAATTTAAGAAACATGTAAATAATAAGATTTCCGTTTTTTACTTCCGATAGCCACTGATTTAATCACTGGAGACAGTATTACCAATTTATACCTGGCAGGCACTTGAATTACTGTTGAATACGTCAGTGACCACCACACATGTGATTGTTAACAAATTAGTCTGTGAGTAGGATCGGAGTTTGTTAAGTGACAATTTTTTAAATTTATTTTGACATACAGTATTTGGACAACGTGAATTTAACAAATCGTGAATATGTTTTTTTTATTAAATTTTGCAAAATCGTGAAAATTGCGAGCCGCTAAATAAAACTGTTTTACAGTATGCTTTTCTTGTTACAGGTCAGCAGATAGCTGTTACTCTAATACAGAAATTCAACGCAGCGTTCTTGAAGTTCGAGGAAGCCATGTTATCAGATGCTCATTTAAACCCCAATTTGGCAAGTCGTCCTATACAGGTGAGCATTTAAACCCCAATGTGGCAAGTCTCCCTATACAGATGCTCATTTAAACCCCAATGTGGCAAGTCTTCCTATACAGGTGAGCATTTAAATCCCAACGTGGCAAGCCTTCCTATACAGATGCTCATTTAAACCCCAATGTGGCAAGTCTTCCTATACAGATGAGCATGTTCATGTCTCTCAGTCCTGAGTTATTAATAACCACATGAAGCCCAAATTGATCACTGACAGATTGAATGAGGCATAAAATCTCTTTCAAATGTATCAGTGTGTGTGTGCACTAAACTATGAGAAGTTTGAATGTGTTGTTTTGCTGTATTATACATAAACTTTTCTTTCAAACCTAATGTCTTATTTTCAGTTGCAAGACCCCATATATGGGAAGATAACTCCTGTCTTCACTAATTTCATGGCACCAGGCATTATAATAAGGTTGGGACAGAATTAATGCATAACTTCATAATTGTGTTTATGTAGCACATGATTCACAATTTGTGCTCTGTACTCAATATTATACAGTACAAGCTGGTGCTCGCAGGTTACTGCAACATTCAGCCCTATGGATGTTGTAGGTTTCCTCCTGCTCTAAACTGACAAGCCTAAAGTGAAAGAATTTTGAAAGCGACTACAAACCCCTTCAAATAATAATAATAATACTAGTAGTAGTAGTAATAATAATAATAATAATTGCATGTTAGTCAAAATAATAGTCTTCTGTACACAATACTATCAATTGATTTTGTTCTTCTTCTGGCAATACCAATTAATTCTGTTGCGGCACTTTAATGATGTCATGTTGACCTCTTGTTTCTATGGTTACAGCATCATCTTCTTCCTGGCCACTGGTTTGACAGCAATGACCATGGTCGCAGAGAAGGTTGAAGGTCTACTGGACAGGAGCTTGACTGCAGGTTGGTGCACGTACATCCATACATCCTCGATGCCCAGGGTCAATGACCGCTCGTACGCTATAACTCTGACCCTGCACAACGCCATTATCGGGCATCACGTTCTGACGAAAGTGCCATGATGTGTGATGTTAACAGTCTAAACCTTTAGCCAATCCAAGCTTTGTGTGCTTCTAGTGCTTGAAATGGCAACTTGGGTTGTATATTACCCAGACATATGAAATCACATTATATCATTCCTATATCATTGATTGTTATTGTTTGCTGTATATTTGTGTATCATTTCTATGTTTATAATGTTTGTATTTGTGTCTGCTGGAATAAATGTCTATAAAAAAAATAATTAAAAAATGGGTTGTATACTCCCCATGGAGTTGAGAAGTCATTCAGTGTAGTCATTGTCAAAGAAGCATTATTGTTTTTCTTCATTTTTGTTTCTTTCTGATTTACATTTATAAAGAAAATACATGCTTGCAATTTACAACATTTTGATTTTCCAAATTTGTAAAAATAAAATATAATTTATATTTTTATTTTTTGTTTCTACAAATTTGGAAAAGGTTGCCTCCATAAAATGTTGTAAATTTCAAGCACATTTTTTTTTATTTGGAAAAAAACCAAAAGTGCATACATATTAGCAGTAAGTCGAGTGTTGTTGTGTTTCCCTACAGGGGTGACGATCATGGAGGTGATGTTTGCTCATATGCTAACTCAGCTCCTCATCATGTGTGTCCAGGTGGCGCTGCTCATAGTGTTCGCTCTTCTCGTCTTCAAGGTATGTCCGACGTTCACCTTGCAGAATTTCTGCATAGCTTAGACATCACAATTATTTGTGTTACATAGCAAGTTCATTTTGTAATGCATTACACTGCTCCTATCTAAATGTATCATGCACCAAATTTATTCAAACAAAACCACACACAAAATGGAATTAGGACTTTGTATCATAGTTATGCTTTAGATTATGAAATTGAATAGTTTCCATTCATTGATCACGTTTTATAGTGTGGACATTATATAAAATATTTATGATAAACAATTTTTTAGTTTGGCACAACACTCTTACCCATGTTCACCTTGTGTTAAGAGCATAATAATATTGTCATTATATCTGACTACAGATTCCTTCAGAGGGTCCTATATTCTGGTTCATATTCCTGGTTTTTCTGCAAGGAATCTGTGGCATGAGTCTAGGTGAGAAAGGGTTACACAGGATACACACACACACACACATGCACACACACACACATGCACACACACACACACATGCACACACACATGCACACACACACACACATACACATACACTCACACTCACTCAAACACACACACTCTTACATGTCATGAAATGTATGCAAAATAACCCATAAAGACCACAATGATAATAAAATAAAACCAAAGGATGGTGTTGTTACAGAAAACCTTCTGTTGTAGGGATGCTGTATTCTGTGGTCTGTGAAAAGGTTCATGATACGATACAGCTTTCTTTGGGATCCCTGTTCCCTAACCTGCTTCTTAGTGGTGAGTATACATACCATGGTGTATGATTAGGATTAGGATGCTGCTGCTGATGATGATGATGATAGCAACAATAATGATGATAGTAATGATGATGATAACTAGCTACAATGATTTTTATGTTTATGATTATGTCAATGGTGATGATGACGATGACGATAATGATAACTATGCAAATGATGATAACTAATATGGATGATGATGATATCCATAATGATAATTAATGGTGACCATGATAGTTATGATGATTTTATTATGTTTATGATTATGTGAATGATGATGCTGATGCAGGGTTGGAAGTTAGTGCAAAGATTTATAATTTTGAACAAGCCAACGGGCTAGTAAGTCAAATAGGAAGAGCGATTTCCCTAAAAAGATATTTGCCCATAACAAAAGAAGGTCGCCACGGGCTGCCGGGCGAGTGGGAACTTCTAACCCTGCTGATGGTGATGATGATGATGATGTTGTTGATGACTACAACAATGATGATTGATGATTATCATATTTATGATGATGTTGATTATGATGATGATGATGTTGATTATGATGATGATGTTGATGACGATGATGATGTTGATGATTATCATATTGATGTTGATGATTATCATATTGATGATGATGATTATCATATTGATGATCTCAGATGATGATTATCATGATGATGATGATGTTGATGACAATGATGTTGATGACAATGATGATGCTGTTGATGATTATCATATTGATGATGATGATTATCATGATGATGTTGATGACAATGATGATGACAATGATGATGATGATGCTGTAGGTGTATTGTGGCCGTTGGAAGCAATGCCGAAGTGGCTGTACTACGTTAGTGTGTGTCTGCCCATGACGTACTCGGCGGAGGCTGTCAGGGCGATTCTAAGCAGAGGTAAGGAAAGCCTTTACAGAAATTACACGTGGCTTCTCTATGTACATCGACATGTATCTGCATATTTACAGAGTTGTTGTTGGTTCTCCAGACAACATAAGTCCATGGCTAAGACGATGGAAGCAATACAAATTATAAAAATAATAGTTTTTATTTTTATTATTTTTATTATTTTTTTAATTATTGAATTATAATCTTTATTAACCCTCTCCCTGCTGAATTAATCACAGACACTGCTCTTTAGGGCATCTCCGGCTGCCTTCAGCATGGAGAGGGATAAACATATTGGGGTGAAATGTAACTACATCTTTGAAATAATTAGTTTTTTGTGTAAATGTTTTTGGGTAAAACGGCAGTTAATACATCTTTGACATAATGATGTTTTTAAACATTTTCATTTGAATTGCCTCTAGATCTTTGACAAATTCTATTGTTGAATGAAGCAACACATGATGCAATGACAATGTTATGTGCCGTGTTTGGCCGTGATACTCTACCGGCCAGATACGACTCCGATTGACGGTAGAGCATCTCGGCCCTGGTACTACACGAACCCAGTCAGTGACAGTGGTCTGTGTCTTGTTGTCCAGGTTGGGGTATTGACCGTCTGACCGTCTGGAGAGGATATTTGATGGTCATCTCATGGAGCATCGGTCTCCTGCTACTGGCGGCGCTAATACTCAAAGTCAAGAAGTGATAGACGGGTCTCCAGGATAACATTCTGACATTCCTTGCCCACAGAGAGCAAGTCAGACGGGTCTCCAGGATAACATTCTGACATTCCTTGCCCACAGAGAGCAAGTCAGGGCAAGTTGCAAACGAAACAAAGGTTCTAAATATTAAAAAGTAGGTTGCCCGCAGTGCAATTTAACTTGTTCCTGTACGTTGGGGATATATGTTAGTCCAGATCCCAGGGCTGCGTTTCACAAAAGGGGTGTATATTTACGCCGGACAAAAGTCAGGACATAAAGCACGGAGTTACATATGTACTTTGTGCTTTCATGTCCTGATATATGCCCGGCTTAAATATACACTCCTTTTGTGAAACGCAGCCCTGGATAGATACAGTGCTAAACAGTCATGACTATCATGTGTCTGTGGAAACCAGGAGTGATATTTGTAACTATTGAGGTCCATCAGGCATAGCAATAATCTGCGGAACCGCGGAACCGCGGAAATCTGCAGATTTATTTGTCCAGGGGTCAATTTATTTGCATCGGACATGACTTGGAGCTTGCAGCTGCCCCAAGACTTGTTTTCCGCTGAAATCACAATTGTCTGTTGCCATGCCTGGACTATGAATGAATAACATTAATGAATGATATTTTGATCTCTGGATCATGCAAGAGTGACATGTGTATCTGGTAGGGCTATTAATTAATGACATTAATGAGTGATATTTTGATATCTGGATCATGCAAGAGTGACATGTGTATCTGGTAGGGTGTATCTGGAATGACATTAATGAGTGATATGTTTATCTGGATCAGATGTATATCTGGGAGGACAACTGAATGACATTAGTGAGTGATATTTTGATCTCTGGATCATGCAAGAGTGATGTCTGTATCTGGTAGACATTAATAAATTATTTTTTTAATCTGGATAATGCATGAGTGACATTAATGAGTGATATTTGTATCTGGATCATACATGAGTGAGATGTATATCTGGGAGAACCATGACTGAATGACATTAATGAGGGATATTCTGTCATGCATGAGTGATGTTTGTATTTGAAGGGACCGTAAATATACTTTATATCTTGATCGAGTGTAAGTGATGTTTTGTATCTAGAACATGAATGAATTACATCTCGGATGCTTGGATTGTATTTATTTGGATCAAGGATGTGTGACATGTATCTCTGGATTTAAGTATGAATGACATTTATATCTATGTTGCAGGAATGGTATTTATATTTGGGGGATGAACATGAGTGACATTAATCTCTGTATCACGCATACAGTATGAATGACATTTATCTCTAAGATTTGCTGGAATGATATTTACCGGGTATTTTTTTAGTCATGAATAAGTGGTATTTACTTCTGGAACATTAATTAAGTATATTTATATTGGAAACATGAATGAATGTATGTATGTTATATTCATGAGTGACATTTACATAAAAACTTTATGACTTTCATGAATGGCAAGTTGTGTATATTCTTAACATTTTTAATATCCATATAGTGTTGTAGTGCTAATGTCACATGTTTTACAGTAGTATACGGGTAAATGATTTGGAAAAATAAACATACTATTTTAGAAAATTAGGCTGTATTGAATTGGTCCCTACCAGGTAAGTATATTGTAATAATTACTTAATCTGTAGTAATATGTTGCATCGCTAATCAATATATTGCTAGTCAATGTATTGCTATGTTTAACATTGCTACAGTTAGTAATATGTATGTTCAGTCAATACATAGTTAGTCAATAAACCGCAACATTAATATAATATGTCAACATTAATTCAATATACTGCTACATTAATTCAGTATAATCAATGTATAGCTTCATTTGTATTGCTACAGTTAAAGTATGAAAATATATTTATGTATTTGTTTATGTGTTTATATATATATATATACCTACCCAGGTATGTGATTCAGTGTTGTGCCAAGTTGGAGCATTCCATGATATTTTACCAAATTGTCTTCCTAGAATTATTCCCAAGTACAGTGTATGAATATTATGTATCATTTGATGAATGTATTATTTTGTTTATTCACATGATTATTAAATAAAACATGTTGTGAATGAATAAAAACATGAATAGTAATGTGAATAGAATAAAAACATTAAGAAATACTGTTTTCTTGCACATCTTTACTATCAGAATGGCATGTAACTTTATTAATAATATTATTTAGTCCAATGGAAATGAGTGGCAATGCAGATAGCATCCTTGGTCTTGTCAGTACCAGCAAATGCTAGCAGGTTTATTGCATCATTCAATAATCTTGTAAATGGCTCTAATAGAAACAAACTATTAAACAGAAACAAAGTAAAAACAATGGGAACATCCAATAGTAATTTTAGTATTACTCTAATACAGGGAAATTGGCAGTGACACGGGTATTATATATTCAAATTTATAATTCAGCATATTTTTACTTATTAGCAGCATGATATAACGGAAGATATAACGGTAGATGATCTTATCAATATTACCCTACCTCTCATAATAATATTAGACTAGCATACATTACAGTGGTGGTGGTGCAGTGGTGATGGTGGATTATGACCGATACGTGCACACTATGGCAGCTGCTCAGATAGTCAGTAGGCCTACGCATACTGCAATGCTGACGTCCCGCGCATACTATAGTTTATCTCGAGTAGGACGAGTTCAGGCGGGTGGTAGGACTATAGTTCTGAGAAAAGGGCTCCAGGTTAAAGTCCGGTTCCAGCTAGCCCGGAATGTATGTCCGTGACAGACTGCGCTGTCTGTGCCGTTGCAATGCAGTTATCAAGTTTGGTCCGCCAGTACCATTCATCTCGCAGGTTTAGGCCTACTGCAACATTCCGCGCAACATTCATGTTGCGGGTTTCCTCCTGTCATTATCTGACAAGCGTGAAATAAGTTTGAAAGCTCTAAACCCCAATACAAAAATAAAATGCATTTGCTTTGCCGCCATCTGCATGGCTGTTCGACAAACCCATGAATCACTGATGCCTCTGTGACATCAAGTTAAATAGTCGAATGATAATGACCGGGCGAGGGTTCGCTATAGCTGCTATAGAACGTGCTCGAAGTCAGCCATAAATGTAAGCCTACTCATGGCTGTGTTGCCGAGAACAGGAGAGCCTCTCGGAGTTGTATCTACTGTGTGCTTCCTGCTTGTGTGGATCTAGAACGTTAGTTAAATTACTTCGATACTATTTATAAGTGATGAATGTAATACCAACGTTATCAGATGGGATAGTCACACCCTACCACACAGCCAACTTGGACCCGCTCCATCTTCGAAACCCCGGCCATTATTACTACACTTAACCTCCATATAATAATAATAATAATAATAATAATAATAATAATAATCATATTTATAAACAATGCTCGAGAGTATAATAGAAGGATGGGTTATTTGACGGAGGTTATAAGAATAGTCATATTGGGGCCCGTTGCACAGAACAGCTGTAGCTACAATTGATTGCAAGTCTAATATTCGGAACCACGTTTATCGTTACAATAGTGTTAGCTACCCATATTCTCAAGTGTATTGTAGCGATATATACAAGTGTTGTATGCCATTGATTTACACTTGTAGCGACTTTCCGATATTTTGGTTTAACATCAATTGTGGCTAAAACTGTTCTATGCAACTGCCCACGCGTTCGAGCGTATAATTGGCGCATTATTATTATTATTATTTATTTTTTATTATTATTATTATTATTACAATCTCTTTGGTCGGCACAAAAATGTATTTCTCGCCTTCAACTGTTGCGATCCAGAGTGCAAATAGAAGGTCGCGGGTTCGATCCACGGTCGCGTCATACCAAAATATGTTAAAAGATGGTAGGTGTTGTTCCCCTGCTTGCATCAAGTAGTAAGCACTGGTCGGCTTGGATTCGTTATACCGTGACTTGGCTATCCATGTTATATCTGCGACATATGATGTTTCAAGCGTGCGAGCACTATAAAGACTGGTGGAAATCCATGTTGTGATTGAAACCTCAAATCATGAGCGAATTTAGCAGTATTTAATAAGTTGGATATCCTTTTTCCAATCCTTTTGTGATGAATTAAATATGTTTTAAATCAAATATTATAAATCAACCTCAACTCAAGCAAGCAGCCAACCAATCGCCATCCACGGTACGATACACTAGCGGAACACTGGTGGTGTAGACATTTCGATTGCTGACTGTATTCTTTTGAAAAGATCATGTAGCAAGTTCCATCGAACAACCCAGATTTAATCGTAATTACATCCACTCTCATCATTCAATAAAATATTGACAAATAATCCTGTACGCGTTGTGAAATTGTTTAATTTGAAAGCTTAATGGATGAATATAGGTTTGATGATATTACAACGATACATTTCACAATATGATCTTACAATGTAGGCCTAAGTATTTACATTCATATGCTGATCTTGCAATGTAATTAAATTACATTTCACACAATACATTTCCAATGTAAGTATTTACATTCCACATGGTGATCCAGCAATGTAATATGTTGCATTTCACATGGTGATCTTGAACTATCGATTATTTCCATCGATAGTATCATGAACTATCGATAGTGGACCATTTTATAACACTAAGACCAAACTAGTTGGACATTATGTTTGAAGTTTCAGATGTGTATATCTAATAATGCAACATACACATTTCTATAATACAATATGGTCATAACATAATTAAATACAAATATCTAGCGTATGTATGTATGTTAGCCATAATATTACAAACGTGCACAGCAAATAATTAGCTGTTTAAAATATATTTTCGCAATAGTGTTTTCAACTATCGCAATAGTATTGCAATAGTAAAGTCGGCCTCAATATAGTCACCCCTATTTCGTATAATTAAGAAACGTTCAAGTGATTAATTTACGGCATTTCAATGAATGTAATTGTATGGAAATTAATTACTTCTCCCTATACACTAATGTCGCTCACGAACATGATTAACGACATGATCATGTCTGTCCCGCCCAGGGGCCCGGCATCAATGTTCGCGAAAGTTACATTTCTGACGCGATATTGATATGATGCACTGTCTGTAGAGTGGCAATGCAGATGCCATCCTCGCTATTGGCAGGGTCACTGCTAGGGGTGTAACGATTCACCGGTGCACCGGTGCATCGTATCGCGAGGCTATGTATCGCTACACAACGATACAGCCATGTGGTATTTAATTTCCTGATTATCATTGAATAC
>JAUTBV010143423.1:0-11152 GCA_032361325.1 Lepetodrilus fucensis | reverse complement strand
GGATCAACACCGCACAGTGTAACTGCGCATGCGTCGGACAGAAAGTACAGACAGAACAGCTAGAAAGGAGCAGCCCCGAAGATACATTATTTATTTCTTAATTTCTTATTGAAAACGTACATTTTCTGATAGTAGTAACTATTGCATTGACATACTACATGTTCTAAAGTAAAAAGAGCTATTCCATGTGCCTAAGAGAATGTTATATTATATGTCATATTACTATGAAGCTTGAGAACAACGCTTGCTCATTGTAGTAAATATGAGCGTTAGTTTCGGATCTTATTTTAATGAGACTGGATACTATAAGACTTAACTGTACATAATATAACGCTCGATTATTGTACAGACATCTATTTCCGGATGACTGGGGGTGGAGACCACTCCGGGCTGGTGGGTGTGAAGATCGGAGGCGTCTGGGGAACAACGTGCGCCAGCTACTTCAGCTACACCGAGGCCGGTGCGTTGTGTCGAGGGCTCGGCTTCTCCTCCGGTGAGGTGGACAGGAGCACGAGCTACCCGACCTCTGTGGGCCCTGTGTACCAAGCCTCCTTCACGTGTGACGGTGACGAGATGACCCTGTCTGCTTGTCCGCACACTGGCTGGCGACGTCAGTCTTCCGACCACTGTTCTTCAGGAAGCGCTCTTGCCGTCACCTGCTTTGGAAACAGTAAGTAAAAGAGACCATATTTGATAAAGAATTACGTGCTATTATGGAATCGATTATGATACATATACATTTAAAAATAGCAGTGGAAACAATAAGCAACATAAGTAAATTTGACAGCAAAAGCCATGTTAAAAAATCGGTAACATTGCTTTTAAACCAAAATAAAACAGTTGAGAGAGTTTAGCATGGACACGAGAGTATACACTGATCTATTAACAGGGGTAATATTTGAAAGCGTCATTGAGCAGTTATTCATTGGATGGTCGGAGCGCGCGATACATTTGTATTGGCGTGTGTTAAGACTTGTAGGATGTAACTTGCCTCATTTCTTCGAATGCATCTGTATTCAGTTAGAATTGGAAGTGGAGTCTCTTCGAAGGAAAAACTTGGCCCAGTTCAGGTTTGGCAAAATCGGACATGGAACCTAGTCTGTGACACAAACTTTGATGACGTCACAGCTCGAACAGTCTGTCGGGATTTGGGCTTCGTGGGTGGCAAAGCGCTGATTGGTTCAGCGTTTGGTGCGGATTACGCCCGATACATAAAGTCAGGCCCAATAAACCCGATGCCAAATTTGAGAATGCAGTGTGGTGCTTCACAGAGAAAGGCACTAGAATGTCTTAGACTGGGATCATGCTCTAGCACATATGCTTCTGTTGTCTGCTTCAATGCCACCGATCTTGTGAATAACAGTAAGTACACGTTGAATACAATCAGCGAACTTATTATTATCAAACTTTCTATGAAATCGTCTGTTTGATACTGAGCAGGTGTGTTGTGTTGCATAATAAGTCGTATAAGGAGTTGCTCCTTCTTGCAGTAGCGATACTATCATGATTCTGTTGATAGTCATGTTCAATAAATCATTGGAATACTTGGGAAATAGTGTATTATTAAATAATATCATGTCTTTGAAAACACAGGTTGATGCGTTAAGCGTCTAATCATTACTATACACGGACTACAATACGCAGGAAACTATTTAGTTCTATCAAAAATGTCTCGTTGAAATTTGTTCGATATTTAATTATTGCTAACAGAAAATGTAAAATAAGATCATTAATAATTGAAAAGAAATAAAATACCACGAAATATCTTTTTAATAAGGACTATAAATTACGGTACAGGGTAAAGACACATAACATGCCTATCAACTAACACAGTATGTTAGTATTTAACTGTATTATCTGAAAATTGATGTAGTAAAGCCACATGCAAGTTTCATTTACAGGTTATGTATTCGGGTTTGACGACCCAGCAGCTAATCTTGGCAAGGTAGTGGTGCATCATCTGGGAATCCAGGGCAGGATCTGCAGTGACAACTGGACGGACACAGAGGCTTCAGTCTTCTGCCGGAGTCTCGGCTACGTCCACGGAATCTCGTACCATCAGACCGTGAACTATGACCAGCAGGCACTGGACGGAAGGCCGCCATATTGGATGAGCTCGGTCAACTGTACCGGAAGTGAATCCTCTTTGTCCCGGTGTAAATTTGCCACGAGAACCACGATGAGCACGTGCAGAAGAGACAGCGTGGCCTCCGCTATATGTTATAATGAGGGAGTCGGTAAGTGCTGATGGTGTCATAGCCTCTGTCACTGCCAGATTAAGATATTCTGAAAGAGTCTAAAGTGATACAAATGTCACATGTTTCATTATTCCGTTGTTGTTGTTGTTGATGTCGACGAACATATAATCATTATTTATTATACAATTTGATAAATATATATTATATATATATATATATTCGATCAGATAACCGATGTCCATGTAACTATATTTAGGTATCCATGGCCATACTATGCCCATCTATGCCCATATCCATGCCCTTACTAAGATTCCGAGTATCTAATTCCAGGGATCCAGTATCGAATGGTATCTCCTGGCAACAGGACAGATCAGGACTACGGCAGAGTTGAGTTGTCCATAGGAGGAAAGTGGGGCACAGTCTGTGACAGATCTTTCGATGACCGCGAAGCCGAGGTCTTCTGTCGCCAGCAAGGTTTCCACGATGGTTCTGCTCTCCCAAATGCGGCTTACGGTGAAGGAAGTGGACTCATCTGGCTGAGCAACCTGGAGTGTGACGGGACAGAGGTAGCGCTACACGAGTGCAGACACTCTGGGTTCGACACGGAGGTACGGGAGGCAGATCGGACCTCAACTCTGTGTGGGCATCACCGTGATGACGTGTCTGTAATCTGTGAGGACATAGGTACGTTACCCTAGTCTGAATGTTTTCTCACAGATTCATATCATATTTTGTTTAAACCGTCCATATTCTTCTTAGAGAAAATGCTGTACAAAGTAGCATCTACTTAATTTAATTTTGCAGTACATATATACTGTACTGTATATATTCTGTATATGGAACTAAGTGAACAGGCGAATTTACACCAATCGTTCCATGGACCATAGGACTTTGAATTAATAATTATAATAATTATAATTCTAACATTTTATTATAATTATTCCTGTGAATTGACGTGATCCTACATCCTACATCTTATGTTTTCAGTCAGACTTAACCTAGGCGGTAATGTATCGATGGGAGCTGTGGAAATCGTTGACGGCGAAACATGGCTTGCTGTATGTGAGGATGGTTTCGACAACAAGGCAGCTACAGTCGTCTGTAGGACACTGGGCTATCCACATGGCGTGGCACTGAAGGGTTCTGTATTTGGAGCCATCACCAGTCCAATCACCATCACCAAGATCACTTGTTCTGGTAGCGAGAAATCCATCAAATACTGCACAACTGAGAAATCACCAAAGTCATGCCAGAGTAAAAACTATGCATCTGTAGTCTGCTCTCAGGAAGCTTTTGTTGATAAAGGTAGGACGATTGGATGTTTTATATAATTTTATAATTGTTTAATGTGTGTGTATATTCTTTTTAATTATTTGTTTTCTGGTGCAACATTCTAACAAACATTCAACGCAGTTTAACTTGCATATGTTCAATATTCTTACTGACAGGTTTCAAGGTTCGCCTGCTCCACGATGACCCCGGTGCCAGAAAGCATGGGTTCCTAGAAGTACAAACTTCCGGTGTCTGGGGAAGTGTGTGCGGGGCGGGCTTCGACGACCGAGCTGCCAACGTTGCCTGCAAGGAATTGAACTTCAAAGGAGGAGTGGCGTATTCTCCTGCTGTTAGAAATCCCGTCCACAGCCAGAGCTACCCATTGGTCAAGGAGGCACTTCCGGTGTTGCTAGCGGAAGTGAAGTGTTCAGGCAATGAAGACTCCCTTGAAAAATGTCAATACCCACGGAGAAGTGAGAGACTTTGGTGTGATTTCTACGCTCCAAGAGCTGGTGTATTATGCTATGACTCGAACACAGGTCAGATATGTTTTCAATTTCGAAATTATGTATACCAATATATTGACATTTCCTTGTAAAATGTTGTTGTTTTTTGTCAAATGAAAATCTACGTTTAGTTATCGTTTTAGGATCATTGTCTTGGAATATATTCTGTTGAATATGTATTTGTTTGCATATTCTATATATTACACACTATAATGTAAACAATTTACTAAACACTAATTGCTAATTTGTACTGAATATTACCTTCAATATGCCATCCCCGGATATGAATGAGATCATACCTGGTCATTGACATCAAATACGCATTATCATTGATATTTCATTGACGTTCATTCCGATAACACTATTCTGTTTCAGCTATTAAGTATCGCCTTGCTGGGAATGGCAACTATCCCATGAGGGGTCGTGTTGAGATGGAATACGAGGGTAAATGGGGGACCATCTGCGACCCCCTGGGGAATCCAAACACGGGGAAGGTCATATGCAAGACACTCGGACACACTGATGGCCTTTCAATATCCAATACCCAGTACTGGGACCGGAACGACGACAAGCCGGTGTGGTTCCATTACATCAATTGCTTCGGAAATGAGACGACATTACCAGCTTGCAGGAACGACGGGTTCAACCAGACGTCTACAGATTATCAGAACTGGATATCAAGATACTGCAAAACATTTGGCCAGGCATCTGTGGAGTGTTACAAGAAACCAATAGGTGAGTTGTGTTCATGAATAATGTTAACGTGCGTCCAGAAATATTATTGCATCACAAGAAACAGTATAAGCCTTTTGATGAATCAAAAATGCTCTTCTTTTACCATTCAGCTGTTACAGACGTTCGTTTCGTGAGTTGTTTTATAGTGTTCATGAATACTGTTGACATGCGTCCAGAAACATCATCTCATCATTTGAAACGGTAAATTCTTTGCTTCTACCATCCAGCTGTTACGGACGTCCGTCTGGCTGATGGTCCTGTGAAAGATATGGGTAGAGTGGAGGTGTTTCTTCAGGGACCAAACCAATGGGGCACCATATGCGGCAACTCATGGGACAAGAGAGATGCTACTGTTGTATGTACGATGCTGGGCTACAGCGAGGGAAGAGTCCTGGAGAGGGATAGTTCGTGGAGACTGACTGCTGGGCCTATCTGGATGGACAATCTGGGGTGTTTGGGGAACGAGACCAATGTCCAGTCTTGCACTTATGATGGTTTCGTTGTTCAAACTTGCACGCATGAAGAAGATGCCTGGGCACAGTGCTCAGGTGAGTCAATGCTTTCCCAATCTGAAAATGAATTATATGACCATATCGCTCTCGTAGGTGCCTGGTCGTCAGGTATAATAGAACGCTAAGGTGGTGCGTATGGTCTCCTAGTAGCTATGAGAGCTTCGTGAAACGATATCCAGTTCATTGTGTCCGGACGTGTTAATATCTACTAGGAGATCATAGCGTTCTTATAACAATCTGTTATACTAGTGTATCGATAGCGCACTTACTCTCATAGTGGATATGAAAGCTTCTAGAAACGATATTCTGTAAAATATACATTTTATAACTTTCTCAACATGATCTATCTTAATTTTAAGATTACCAGGACCTCGTATGGGTATTATATCTTCAGTCTGTATGTTTGTAGTCCGGATAGGATTTCACGAATCTTATACACTATGAGGACATGGCTCTTTCACGTGTGCCCGATCACCATATACGATAAGATATCGTTACGAGAGCGGTATGCTCTCATAGTAGGCCTATCTCGAGAGCTTCGTGATGCTCTGGTACATTATTAACGCAGGGGTGCTCTTCTTACTTGTTGGTTGTATTCCACACAGGATACCTTCCACCAAAGGCCTCCGTTTCATCACCGCCAGGAAAGGATGAGAAACTCGGCAGTCAGGATGTTCCAGTGGTCGCCATTGCTGCCCCCGTCGGCATCATTATAGTCATCGTCGTAGTCATCGTAGGAGTACTAGTTTACCGGCGGAATGGAAAGAGATCCGCGGACATTACTCAGAAACTTGTTCAAGGAGATTAGTTCACATTCTTTGTAAGACATTATTACAGTCTTGGTTTGACAGTGGATGGTTTGACCGTGGATGGTTTGACCGTGGATGGTTTGACCGTGGATGGTTTGACTGTGGATGGTTTGACCGTGGATGGTGATCTAGTGATTGGCAAAGCGGCGGATGTGAATGTGTAGATGTCTGGATTGGCATATGTGCAAATGGTTACATTAAGATCAGTCATATTTACCTCATTGATGGTCTTTGGTGTGTGGCCATCATCAGATATTTGATATACATACTGGACTTTTGACATAATTGACAATATGCATCTGGAACTCATTGTGTACAATCCTACGTGAACCTACTTGCACATGTTCAGATGCATAAAGTATAGTGCATGTGACCTGGTTTTCGATGTGATTTTTGTTTTGTATCGTAATGCAAGTTCAGGTCTTAATAACAAAACAGATTGCGCATCGAAAGTTCGAATGACGAGGTGGATCAAATTGTGCTTGGGTTCATTGATGTTGTGTCAACTAAAACAAATACAAACTGTATTTCAAATAAACATAAATAGTGTTTGTGAATCAATCTTCCGTGGGAGGACTTTTCTTTCTCTCTCTCTCTCTCTCTCTCTCTCTCTTTTGTTCTCTATATATTTCTCTCTCTCATCTCTCTCTTTCTCTCTCTCTCTCTCTCTCTCTCTCTCTCTCTCTCTCTCTCTCTCTCTCTCTCTCTCTCTCTCTCTCTCTCTCTCTTACTCTTACTCAGACATTTAGGATCAAGAAAGGGATGGGTGAAAGCCTGTATTTCTAGTCAATGCATTGTTATTTAGTTCTACATTAAGCACAATTCTCGGCATATGGCGGCATTATCTAGAACTGTATCCGATGTCGTACAGAATAGCACATAACCTAGTTGTCGACATACACAACGTAAACGTATTGGCCTTTACATGCTACACCTCGTGGGAGACTGTGTCTCTATGCATAGCTAAGTCCAGCAGACCAGTCAGCGCGTGTACATGAATAATATGTAGCCCCTATCAGTGCTATCACACCAGTGCAACTTAGCAATTGACAAAAAAAGCTGAGGTCTATGTAAATGAACACGTCAACTAATACATTTCGTACTGATGTAAATTGTATATTTATTTATTATGTATAATAAGCAGTGAGAGGCAGATTTTTTTCAAATGGGAAAAGTAATGTCTTTACTTAGTGAGAGAAACTAGCTTATAGTGTGACGTATCCATTTCATCGACGGTGTTCAACATACAGGCAAACATACTGTACATGTTTACCTTTCTGAGGCTATCCGCCACTGTTATCACTACGTACATGAATTAGAACATCTGCCCAGTCAACTAATAAACCCCAAACCTACTTTCAACGGAGAAAACGACGTATTTTAGTTTAATAATTTTGTTTTTGATGAGCTTTATTATTCGGAATAGAAAGAGAAAATATGTATAAATCCGAAATGTTCACAAGTGTTGCATGTTTTCTAATGTAATAACGACACATAAATTACAATACAGTAGGATGCATACTATAGTTATTAAGAGGCGTGTACAGCAAAACACTGTAATATTACGTGAGTAAGTGATACAGACGTGTATGTTAGAGTCGTGAAGCATTGTGTGCATTGTATGTACCATCCTCGAAAACTCAGGCCATTATGACTACACTAACTATTTGACGGAGCTTAGTGTAGTCGTAATGGCCTCTACATGTATGTTTTTTATTGTTAGTGGTAGTAGTAGTAGTAGTACTAGTAGTAGTAGTAGTAGTAGTAGTAGTAATAGTAGTAGTAGTAGTAGTAGTAGTAGTAGTAGTAGTAGTATTAGTAGTAGTAGTATGTATTATTATTTTTATTATTATTATCGTTGTTATTTTTATTATTCTTATTATTATTATTATTATTATTATTATTATTATTATTAATAGTAGTATTGTTGTTATTTTTATTATTCTTATTATAATAAGTATTCTTACTGTTATTATTATTATTATTATTATTATTATTATTATTAATAGTAGTATTGTTGTTGTTATTTTTAGTATTCTTATTATAATCAGTATTCTTACTATTATTATTATTATTATTATTATTATTATTTTATTATTATTATTAAATAATACAAATAACGCAGCATACTCAGTAAATGAAATACTTTTTTCAATTAGGCAAAGTTGGACGCACTACAAGCTTGTAATTATATACAAATCAGCAAAGATAATATGTAGTTTTGAAACGGGTACATGAATACATATACAATATCTCCTGGTGAAATTGATACCCTTTGGTGTGGGACATACCTATTGCCGTGATGTAATATAGTTCACTGTACAAAGGTGAGTAGCAGATGTGTGTGTTAATGTATGATACAAGTATGCACTCGCACGCCAGTGAGAGCCGTTCTCTAGTAGCCGTCCGTTGATCACTTTGACTTTTAAATTACTGTCGGTAGATGGGGTATCGATGTTACCAGTAGGATGGTACGGACCGGGGTGAATTTTTAATTAGGGGGCGTAAACTGCGCGTGAGCAAAGTGTCTGTACGAACAAAATGTAATACCAACATACCTCGTACATGTCATATAGTATAATACATAGAACGATGTCAATGTGAGTTAGTATGATGCAGAGGCAGACAATCTGAAGACGTTAAAGACTCCAAGATGGACATCAGAAGTGGACTACTGGTCATCTACTTGGTGATACTGACCAGTGACCAGACACACAGTCGTGAGTTCTATACTAAGTCTTGTAGTGTGCAATATTCATGCCAAATTATTGCTCAATATTTGCAAGATCGGGGAGATACTGACATTTTACAGGCTGGATGAGTATGTTGCAATGAGACGGGCTATAGTACTGGAAGGTTTATCTATAAAGTACTTGGCCATCCTTTTTAGTTGACAATGCTATTGCAGCTAGTATCTATACTAACTATCATATATATGAGGTACGCATTGAGATACGCATTTTCTAGTATAGTAAATTGTTTTTCAATCACTGCTTTATGGCAATATCCATAGTTATTCATACAAAATATTACTTAAATTAATGCATCTTCTATTTTATAGTAATGCTCATACACTATTGTAAAGTTGCATTCTTGTCAATGATAAAATGAATTTAAAAGAATTTATATTCGACTATTTTCATAATTATGAATCGTATTCAAAGCGTCATGTTTAATTTTAATGCATTAATATGTATGTGTAGTGCAGTAAATATATATATTCAAACGTTACGTAAGTTTGGTTAATGCCATTGACAGAACAGAACAACAGTTTTAAGCTGAAAAGATGCTTGAATGATGAGCATTTAATGTGCAGATTGAACATTTCTAATCAACAATAACCAAACAACAACAGAAATACATTATAGCGCTAATGTAATCTATACTGTAAGGTTAAATATTCAGCCCTTTTGAACAGAACGGAATATATACTTATTCTCAAGAATCACACACAGTGATATAGAGAACACAAAACATATAGAATACAGATATACATAAATGGCAAGCATGGCACACGATGGGTAGTGAGCTATATGACATCCTCGAAAACACAGGCCATTATGACTACACTAAATAATTTGACGGAGGTTAGTGTAGTCATAATGGCCTGTGTTTTCGAGGATGGCTATATGGAAGAACAAGAGGTTTGGCTAATTATTCACATACAATCTGGTGAGCATTAATGCAGTGCTTCTAGGGTTTCATATCTGGCTGTAGTACGTACTCTTATTCTTAAGCCTTTACTATCATTACCTGTAACTGAGGCCGTCTCTAAAGTTACTAAGTACTTTTATATATGTCTGCACCATTAGTAAGTGTACGTTAGTCGTGTAAACGGTCACCATATGGACTTTAATCCATACAGCCTTCGGTTTTATGTAAATCTCTATTGTTTTCGAGCATAGAACTGTTTATGATTTTGATGATAATGATGCTGATACTGATGATGATGATAATGATGCTGATGATGATACTGATGATGATGATAATGATGATGCTGATGATGATGATGCTGATACTGATGATGATGATAATGATGATGATGATGATGATGATGATGCTGATACTGATGATGATGATAATGATGATGATGATGATGATGATGATGATGATGATGATGATGATGATAAGAAGAAGCAAAATAGCAGGATGAGAAAAAGAAGAATAAGAGATTTCTAGATAACTGAATACTAGCCATTTTATATATTAATTGTCTTTGACGCTTGTCGTAGTATTAACCAGGAAATACTTTTGAATTGGCATAACCACAGTGTCACGTAACATTCAGAAAGTATTGCGATACGAAATAATTCTAATCTGGATTATTAAGATCTATATCTCCAATAGATACTCTAGCATGTACTCTGGTTTACACTAAATATTCATAATGGGGCTATCTAATGTCCGTCTCTCCTGCCCAGTAATCATGGTCCGTCTGGTCAATGGTCCGGACAGCGTGTCCGGCCGGGTGGAGGTGCGGAAGAACAGCAGCCAACCTTGGGGGACGGTGTGTGGGGACCTGTGGGATAACAAGGACGCCACCGTCATCTGCCACCAGCTGGGATACACGTGGGGCACTGTGAGTACCAGTTGGCCGAAAACCGAACATTCTATTGGTCTTCTCTCCAGTGTGATCCTTGTGGAAGTGGCTTCTGCTTCTGTAGACTTTGTCAAAGACTTTGCAAGAGTAACTGTAGGAATTTTTCAAAAGATATAATTTAAAATAGAAAATATTGATACGAAACGTCTTTGACAAAGACTACTGGTTGTGGTGCTATTACACACATACATCCTTTTCTTCCTGTAGGCTTATAGATATGCTCGTTTTGGCCGTGGGTCTGGACCCATCTATATGGATAACGTGCAGTGTCTGGGCAATGAAACTACTATCTCTGCGTGTCGCTACAATGGCTGGACGATTCACAATTGTCGGCACTACAGAGATGCCGGAGTGGCTTGCTCAAATGCTACGTGTGAGTTATACTGCCTCCTAGTGTTTTTTTCATTACAATTATTACCGGTATTATTATTATTATTAGTAGTAGTAGTAGTAGTAGTAGTAGTAGTAGTAGTAGTAGAAGTAGTAGTAGTAGTAGTAGTAGTAGTAGTAGTAGTAGTAG
>JAUTBV010143412.1:0-11152 GCA_032361325.1 Lepetodrilus fucensis | reverse complement strand
GAATAATTAGAATAACCCACTCGATACGATTGATTACGGAAAATATGTCCCTCGTGAAATTAATGTTCAAAGTTCATCGCTAAAGCTCGGAACTGTGAACATTAATTTCACTCGGGACATATTTTCCGTAATCAATCGTAGCTCGTGGGTTAATCTCTAATTGTCATGTTGTCAGCTGTAGCATTGATCGTATGCCCAGTGATTATACCAGTCGCGTACCTGACCTTTTATCATGGAAGTTATTATGTTCAAACTAAATTAATTTCAAAATAATAACTAATAAGGAATGTATATAGCGCCTAGGATCTATACTAGACTAGCTAGCTACCCAATATGATTATTGATAGTACTGGCCTTTAAAACTATATATTGATATTTTAGTAGCGACATTAATGTGTATTACTCGCGTTATTGTTGTTAACTCTTTTAGTTGCATCTACCATTTCTTTGAAATTGTTGATTGATATTTTTTCAGAAAAATTACAAAGTTCATTGGTCAGTTACTTCAAAATGAGTTCATGAAGTAAAATGTAGGGCCTAATCATTCTAATGTGTTACTGCTTCCTGTGTAACATGTCTGTTCTTTTGTTGTAGGAAAAAAACATCACAAAAAGGAACAGAGAAAACATTTCACTTACCATCTGATAGGATGTATCAACAACTACAAGACGGAGATTGCTCTGGTAGATAATAGTGTTATCTTTCAAGGATGATAATGATAATAATTATACGTAGATGACCATGCATTTAATGCAAGTCTGTTAGAAATACAATTACTACAATATACGTCTAGTACAAGTTATGTAAATAATTACTGTTACTGCAATAAGCTACATATGCAGTCACTTTTGTTCATAAAATACGCTAATATTATTCGGAGCATAGTACAGGGTACATTGTTGAATATACTCTTAGTGTCATGTCTGTCTACGTTTGTACATGCACTGTCAAATCCTCTTTACGATATGAATATTATAGTTTTTAATGTGTGTATTTATACGATACAATACTATACTATATGCATGTAGTTTATACATGAAACATAAAATGCTTGTTACGTGAATATATTTGTTTTGTCTATTCATGCAATACATGTATAGGCCTACTATATGCATGTAAATTTAGGTTACGCATGAAATGTCAAATACCGGTAGTTGTTACAATTTGAATAAATGTTATGCAACACTATTACTACATGTAGTTTATGTATCTAATATGCTGGTAATTATTACTCACTGTGTGATATCAGGCAGTTGCAGATTCTACTACATATATATATATATATATCATATTCCATTTGCTTTTGCTTCTTGGAGAAGACGGTGCCCAGAATGAGGCCACGCACGCGATACACCGCCGACTGTCCTGTGTCCTGTGTCCTGTGTAATGTGTAATGTCCTGAATATCGTCCTGTGTGATGTTAGTATCAGCAAGGCGGCAGTGGTATCAGTGGTATCAGTGTAACCTGATAGGAATATACATACGCATAGAGGACAAGGCACCGTTTATATATTGACCTACTCTGTCCGTGTTTGTAGTGTGTGTATGCCTGTGCCATAGCTCTCTCTCTCTCTCTCTCTCTCTCTCTCTCTCTCTGTATGTGTGTGTGTGCCTGTGCATCTAGCTGTGTGTGTGTGTGTGTGTGTGTGTTTATGTGTGTGTTTGTGTATGTGTGTGTTTGTGTGTGTGTGTATGTGTGCGCGCGCGCGCGTGTTTATTTTTGTGTGTGTGTATGTGTATGTGTGTACATGTGTGTGAGCACATGCGTGTGTGTGTTTTATTTGTGTATGTGTGTCAGCGAGTACGTGCGCGCGAGTGTGTGTGTGTGTGTGTGTGCGCGCGCGAGTGTGTGTGTGTGTGTGTGTGTGCGCGCGTGTGTGTGTATGTGTGTATGTTAGAGTGTGTATTTATGTTAGTAATATACCAAAAACTGTCTACTATGTCCAAAGAGAACGCGTGCATCAATGCATAATTTTGTGTGAACGGAGAAACCTGTGATTTTATTATATGATATCATATAGGTCGACCAGTAGATAAATATGTAGACGTTCCAGAATATACTATGCTGTAAACACGGTAACTGACCCCTGATCAGTAAATATTGACATTATACATCCGATAACGTACATAGACCTGTACCTCCACAACCGTGCGTTCTTACAGCAGCATATAGTTGACCTCCACCAGACCCGAGACTTATTATATTATTATACTTATTATATTATATTATTATTGGTCAATTAGAACTTCCAAAATCAGTGTTCGAAATAAAGCCCGTCCGCACACGCCGCCCGCGACCGGTTATTTTCAGCGAGGACCGGTAACGTGTTATCCTTGCACGCCCGTATTTCGTGTTACTTTTTATTTGTTTTTCAAGATGTACATATGAGGACGGGTAACTTCTCAGACTAGTCCTCATTTCTGGCAGTGAAATTGCTGGAGTTTTATACACTGCCAACATTACAGGAACAATTATGATAATGTTTTTTTTTTTTTTATCTTGCGCAGTGCTAAGATTTCGTTACACTCGACCTTACCAACTTATTTACATTTTATAACAACTCTCTCACGGACAATTTCCCATATTTGCAATTTTATTTAAGTAAACATACATAATATTCAATATTACTTTGGTGAAAGTTCACGTTCATAGGTCTGTGAATATGCACATGACAAATTAAATTCCGTGTTTCGTCGCGTACCATTAAGCCGTTGTTTACAGGTTTCCGTTGTTGATCCTACCCTTTTCGCGACCACCTCTTATAGCGAACAATTAATGACGGTGACATTTAAAGGACGTGTATACGCTGAGCAATTATAGCAGTATATAATATAGGCCTAAACGTCGTGGCATTT
Source organism: Lepetodrilus fucensis (assembly GCA_032361325.1). Lineage (NCBI taxonomy): Eukaryota > Metazoa > Mollusca > Gastropoda > Lepetellida > Lepetodrilidae > Lepetodrilus > Lepetodrilus fucensis. The sequence continues at coordinate 8,296 of JAUTBV010143412.1, read as the reverse complement.
CTAATGTGTATGTTTATAAATATAAATACATGTACTGTATACTACTATAACAATACGAGAAAATAAAATATAACATTTTATCTCACAATAATATTGCATGAAGTATATATAGTATCCAATTATGGTAACCGGGAAAGTAACGTCGTCACATTTGTATATTTAAGTTAGGCCTCGAGATTACGAAATATTTTGAGTACGATTTCATGCTAAAAGCTCAAATGTTACATGAGGATTTACGAATATAACTTTGAGTTGAGGGCCATGGTATCGTTTCTCGAAGCTCTCTTATCCGCTAAGAGCCCATAGCACTCTCTTAGCAGTGTATTAGCTATCGGCAAAGAGAGCGCTATGTTCGAGATTTCTCGAAAAAAACACACTTGAGTTTGAGATTCTGCTCAGCTAAGAGTTCTCCCAGTAATGTAACTTAGCTGGAATCTTACTGACGTTACAGCACCGAGTCAATGGGAGAAATCTCAGCTGAGCAAAACCTCACGAGAAATCGGGGCCAAATGTAATCTTTTAAAATCTCACAGCTAGATGTCAAATGTCGACCAGCCCACAGGGGCTTGTAGAGCGGAGCTAGTAGATCTACGTCTGACTTTCCAATTCTAAATTTCATATTTCCATACACTGATAGAGCTCTCTGTCAGTGTATGGAAATATGATGACATTTAGAATTGGGCTGTTTTTAATGACTGAATACAAGTGTATGCGTTATTAGTCCAACAAACGTACGGATATTTGTAATGATTTTTTTTATTACGTTTGTAAAAAAAGTTTTATTGACTGGTTTTGACGTAGACGTAGATCTACTAGCTCCGCTCTACAAGTCCCCGTGGACCAGCCTGCAGGGGCGTATCATATAAACAGCTTAAGACTTAAGTCAGCAAAACACTAACTTTGCGACACATTTTGACTCAGTTTTCTTTTATTGGATTAGTCTGAAGTTTTGGACATAGATTCTATAAAGTTTGACTAGGCCAAATACAGAAAACTTGGTTAAAATAAGTTGATGTGTTTATAGGATACTGCCCCTTGTAGGCTATAGCTATAATGACGTATCTGTAGGCATATATATGTAGATAAGTTATACCCTGACAGTCTGGCCGTAATATCTGCCAGAGCTATTGACATTTGCAACTACAGAATACAGTTTTAAATTATTATCAATACAGTCAATATATATAGCTTTTTCTATAATTCAAGTTCATTTTACAACACAAAATTTAAAGCAACGTAAAGCTATTTTTTTTTGGGGGGGTTGCACATGTGCACGCACGCACACACACACACACACACACACACACACACAAACCCACTGTGTTACACACATTATTTACATCAGGAATAAATGTGCATGTGGTCTGGAGGTCATGCAAATGTATTTTCGCACATTTGCAAATTTGCCCTGTATGTAAATTGTGTCATGCAACAATACACACATATGCTTTGAGTTTAGCATGAAATCGTATTAAAAATCGTTGCGTAATCTCGGCGCCATATTGTTTCTGGTTCTCCTCACACCAAAATACAAAACAGTCATAGCCGCACTATCTTTGCCATACTGTGGATAAAACATACCATGATTACCTACCTGTCCGTTAGTATGTCCGTGGAAATACGCGCACGCGGAGATACACACAGACACATCTACTACACATGGAGTCATACCTGTTCACCGGCTGTCCAAGATTTCCGAGGTTCTGACAGTCGGCGACAGGTGGTGTCCTAAGGCTGCACTAAGTATATAAGTTAACGTGTACGGTAGACATGTAACAGTCTGCTGATATAGTGTGTGGCCATCTGTTCTCATACCTATCGTATATGATAGCTGTCACTCATTGGCTTGCTAAGTTATGTGACATGAAATAGCTAGATGTTTGCAATTGCATAACTGCAAACCAGAAAAGATACGTCATACTAGGTGGATATCGTGCAGACAATGGAATTTGATTACCTTTGATCATAGATTATAAGGTCCACTATAAGCTATGCTTTGATCAAAAATGTGTTATTTTTTTGGCATACTTATTTAGCAATAAATAGGATATTACACGATGTTCTATTTAATATCAACTTTTATGTCCCTCGTGAAATACTTTTATTTGCACTCGCTGAAGTTCGGGACATAAAGTTGATATTAAATAGAACATTGTGTAATATCCTTTATATAACAACCTCTGATATCGCCCGGATATCGTGCCCGATGTTTGTATCTAAAGACACTCGGTTAATAATCTCTATTTATTACATAAATGCAGTGAAATACCACGTTTTGTCAGTGGAAAGAACGGGTGTTACTACTGTAGTGAAACATATCACTTTTGGGCAACGGCCTCTGAAGTCTCATGATTCACAGAGAGGACAGGGCATGGAATACATGACAAGACAGACGGGCATACAGGGATGGAGATATGTATACGATGAAGACACCTGTCTAACATTTTCTGAGTATAGTTAGATCACGACCAAAGGTTGCGATCACAATCGGAGAGCAGCTGATGCTGGATTGAAGATGTGCAGGATTGCGTTTAACCAAATCTCCAAACACGCGTGTACTTATCATAATGAGAGTATGTATATTTCAAACTTTATTCAACACGAGCCGTATTGAGGTATGTATACATATAATAGCGACCAGCGCTGACAAGTTAATACAATCCATGATTTAGTTTAAACCAGTGTCTGCAACAAAGATATTCAAAACAATACGCTCGTGTGTATGATGTCCTCAACACTACTCGACTTCTTCCGAGTTCTCGCGAGACCTTGCCGAGATTTCTCAGCCTTACGAGAGTTGTTGTCCAATAATACCGGAAGTTTGACCCTTGAGCTGTCGGAGTTGGTGTCCGCCTCAAAAACGTCCTCATTGTCTGACTCCGACTCCTTGGATTTCAACGCCCCCTTACTTCCGGTACGTTTTCCTACTAACGAACGATTAAGGTGGCGTAGATCGGGCAAAGATGTGGAATCTTTCTTAACCTTTTTACGTTCAACACTTCCACTCCTTTGCGATTGTTTTGTCAGGATTTCAGGCAATTTTGTAACATCCGTGTGATTTGTGTATTTCTTGATACGAGGAAAAGTTTCACTTCCAGACAATTTCACTTGCGAATTTTCGTCGTTTTCTGACCTGCGCATATATTTGTGATTGTTTCGTTCTATGGCCGCATTCTTTGAACGGTCGTCGATATCCCAGGATTTGCTATGATGGAATGGGACGCGAGTTTGGACTCGGCAAGGTCCGGGTATCGCCGTCGTGAGGGCTTTATTGACTGGCGGATGTACCGGGGCAGGTTGACATGGCTGTGCCCTCTCTTGACTGCGTCTCAATATCTTCACACTGGGATGAGTCGGCATGTGGTCTTCTAGCAGTTTCACAAGCGCTGTGTTCTCTGTACGGCGAGCAAAGTCTATCGCCGTCAAACCTGCAATGTGCAACAAGTTTAATTTTGATTGACATCAATTTGAAAAGAAAATTAAAGTTTTCTGTACAGCAAGCGAAGTCTATCCTCGTCCAACATGCATTGTACAAAGTGTTTAATATTAATTGGCATCTATATTAAAATAACGTTCTCTGTACGCCAATCGTACAAAAAAAGTCTAATTTTAATTGGCATTGATTTTAAAAGAAAATTAAAGTCGTACCAATTAATATTATAAATACATAATAGATTATTCGTCAAGATCCACTAGAATCTTTTAAATGAGAAAGTACCAGTTTTGTTGAACTATTAATTTATACATTATAGCTTTATTATCACTAACTATTTAATTGCAGTTAGCAATTAAGTATCCAATGGCGCCATAGTGTTGTACAAAGCGTTTGGAATATCGAATGCTTTTGTCAACGGTAATATCGTCACAGAACCTACCAAGATTATTTTGAGAGCTCATCAATGCGTAGGATTTCTGGTCACAGTCCAGTATATGCTCCATGATGTCATAGTTCCCGTTCTTTATAGCGTAGACCAGAACGTTGTTCCCTTCGTTGTCTTTGGTCGATAGCTCGGGGTATCTGGACGTTATGAACTGGACAATGTTGATGTTGTCACCGATGCAGGCGTGGATCAAGGCCGTCCTTCCGTGGGTGTCACACATGGCATAGTCCACATCTCTACAGTCCAGCTTCTCCAAGATGTCCAATTCCTCGTTGGGACTGAGGTTGACGTGACACAGTTTCATCAGGAATGTTTGCAGGTCGTGGAACTTGTCGCGGTCATCCGGGTCAAACTGGGGGTCATCCATTAAGTCGATGATCTCATCGACATTTCCGCCGGAAATGATCCGGCGAAGGGTTGCATGGAACCCTCCACTGTCCTTACTCATGGTTCTTCACATAGACCAACTGAAATGTAAATGATATGACTGTATTTAACTGCCTTCTGAACAGGCTTCAGCCCAGGAAGTGATCAGGGTCATTAATAATTAATAGCGTTCTTTGTAAGCAAGTAGGTACTGAGCCCCGATTCGATTCATCTTGACATATCTGTGTCGCTATCAAATTTAGTAAATAACTTTCCATTACATTTCTATTAACATTCCCTTATAGGTACATGGGGTGTGGTGGTGGTGGTGGTGGTGTGGGGGGTGGGAGGAGGTTGGGTCTCAAACTCCTCGCACCCTTAAGGTCCTTTGCACACCAGAGGCGAATTTTGCGGCGACAAACTCAGCGATTTACGTTCTAAGACATCTATCATTTATCTATATGCATGCACACCAAAAGCAAAATTTACAAAGACAAGTTTCGATAGAATCTTTTGTTTTTGCCGCTGATTGACGCTCGCCTCGGGTGTGTGAGAACCTTTAACTCTTATGCTGACGACCTAGAACAACGACATACGACCTAGAACAACGAGTACAAATCCTATCGTAAAATGTAAGTCGGGTAAGATGCAGTTATTTACTATATGGGTGGTCAAGTAACATTTGGGTATGTAGTTGAATAGCATTCATTGCCATAGGATAATGGTATTTGGTACTCGGCAAGATTCTAGATATTGTATTACTCCTCCTGTGTTCCAGAATGTACAAGAAGAAATCACTGCAAACTGAAAAATAAAGCACGGAAATTACTCTGAAATGAATAGTTAAATGAAATATTCTATTGCCTGCATTGACATTGCGGTTTGCCAATACCATTGGAATAATGAAATTAATTTACGATAGTGGATGAAATGTCATGCTTTAATTATGAAATACGTAACTTACTCGCCAAATAATGAATACAATTTGTATTTGGTGCTCCTTATAAATCCACCCAACCGGAAGTAATAACTAATATATAATGTTGACGTGAATCAGTGCAGTATTGTGTTGATGGAGCTGACAACCGTTCAATAATCAATATCAGAAGACAACTGCCAAGGACAAGAATTACAACAATAGATGGTACATTCCGGTAATTTTCTAATATTCCATCCTAGAGGAAATGAGTCACTACATAGCGTCACTAGTTTCATACATCAATGGCGATTAATCATTAAACAGTGAGCTCTATGTGCCAAGTCGTGTTCCAACCTTTCTACGTTTCGCGTCATTAGCACTATGTAGGTTTGTTGTATGATCTTGTGCACGGACTAATGAGGAATGAGATCAAAGTGGATACATCCTGAAGTTGTCCAGGTGAAGCATAGGTCGATGTCCTGTGTTTAACCCTCTCCCTGCTGGAATATACATAAGCACTGGTCTTTAGGACATCTCTGCTTGCCTCTAGCATGGAGAATAAACATTCGCTTGATGCCAACGTCTGGCAAACCTAACAGGAAGCTTTCTGGACATTGGTATACTCTTAGCCTAGCAACATATCTTCGGCTTTTAAATATTTCCTATGTTAGTCACGTGTCTCAGACGAGAGTCATCATGATGCACGTGACCATATGTTCATACACGTGATCTAATCTGAGCTATCTGATTAGCCACTATGCCCATTAATTTAGTGATCGCGTAATGTTCCATACATGAATATTTTTAATAGTTTAGGGAAATGTTACGTTCTCCATATCAATAAGTATTTAATAGGCACACTGACAGTTCATATGTATTTAAAATAACGAAACAGTAGATGTTTGTAGGAGCGGTTAGACTAACAATTAGCACAGTAGACCTGCCTAATGGAGCTTACCACAGTTTCTTTGCACTATCATTTATCATATAAATCAGCTTGGTTCGAGAAGCTGCTGATGCAAAACTCGGTTCAACATGCACTAGCTTTACATCCACTTGTAGAGAAAGGCCCAGTTATTTATATATATAGAAATACAAGGGGGTCAATTGGGCCAGAAATGAGCTAAATACCAGTAGGGTCAAAGACAAGCATGAACAACAACAACAGCTCACATGTCTGCACTGCAACCGAAAGTGACCGAACAATCTCACATTGCAGATGCATACGCCTTACTGACATACGGGTGTAGTGATATATTTTTAGATTGCAATTAAACTGCATGGAACCCACTTCATTTGGAAGAAGATACCATTCATATTACTTAACATACAACAACACTAGGGCACAGACAAGGGAACATGTGCAAAACGTACCTTTTCTACGGACTATACAGCCACCATTCATAATGATACGCTGTGCTAGACCCCCTAAGGTCGGAATCTGGAACAGTGTTGGACTCTCCTGTAGGCCTACGAAACGGTATACCTTTATAAGCTTACTCCAACCTCAGCCATAGACTACACCGCTGCTAACGTTGGAGTTACGGTTACCTTACAGTTATGCCGTTTCCTACAGGACAGACACCCTAGACGTACCAAGGGTCAGAAGTACCAACACCTGCCATAATAGACCTACAGGGTTGGAAGCACGAACACCTGCCACCCTAGACCTGCTCAGGGTCGGAAGTACCACCACCAACCACCCTAGACCTGCGCAGGGTCGGTCATACCAACACCTGCCATAATAAACCTACAGGGTCGGCAGCATCAACACCTGTCACAATAGACCTACAGGGTCGGTCATACCAACACCTGCCACGCCAGATCTACCCAGTGTCGGAAGTACCAACACCTGCCATAATAGACCTACAGGGTTGGTAGCACGAACACCTGCCACAATAGACCTACAGGGTCGGAAGTAAGAACACCTGCCACAGTAGACCTACAGGGTCGGAATCACCAACACCTACCACAATAGACCTACAGGGTCGGAAGTACCAACACCTGCCACAATGGGTCGGAAGCACGATTATCTGCCACAGTAGACCTACAGGGTTGGACGCACGAGTATCTGCCACAGTAGACCTACAGGGTCGAGAGCACGAACACCTGCCACAGTAGACCTACAGGGTCGGCAGTAAGAACACCTGCCACAATGAGTCGGAAGCACGATTATCTGCCACAGTAGACCTACAGGGTCGGAAGCACGAATAGCTGCCACAGTAGACCTACAGGGTGTGAAGCACGATTATCTGTCACAGTAGACCTACAGGGTCGGAAGCACGAACACCTGCTATGTGCAGTGGACCAGCCCAGGGTCGGGAGTATTAACACCAGCACGCATTGTTGCCACATACAGTGAGATGAACGCACTGGCATCGCCTTGGTGGTCTGTATACGTGTTCCCTCCACTGGAGGCCTGTTTGTCAGAGTTAAGGTCGATCAACACAATGCGATATTTTCACGGGGAACGCTCCTAGTCGATTGAACTTTTGTCTCGTCCTGGCCTTTCATCTTCTGTATTGAACTGCGCCTATCTCTACGTCTACTTCTACTATTGTACTTGGAACTCTCACATTGGGCATCGATCTATAAGCACGAAAACCCACCCCACCGTGGCAGCTGCACTTAGATTAGCGAAAACTATATCATTATGCTATTCAGAAGAGATTACGCGAGATTGACACAGATTTATTGAGTCAAGTCAATAATATCTAATGTATAGGGGTAGTGTTAACATTGGTGTATTTCTTATTGAGGGTATTGACGTCTAGGGACATCCGAGCCAAAATCAACTCTTCTCTCCAGCGCTGGTCTGTATCAGTGTATTGCATATTATCATGTGATATACTGTGTACAATACAACTTTTGCTCAATGCGGGATCCGAAATTGATCGAGGTCTAGAAACTAAATGATGCATAGTATATGATGCCGATAATTAATTAACTGTAGGCCTACATGCATATAGCGTTATGCATTTGTGCGTACATGTTTTACTGTAGACTTCTGGATAGTGAACAACTTGTTGCCTTTGTTTGTGTGTGTGCGTGTGTGTGTGTGTGTGGGTGTGTGTGTGTGTGTGTGTGTGTGTGTGTGTGTGTGTGTGTGTGTGTGTGTGTTTGTTTGTGA
>JAUTBV010143401.1:0-11153 GCA_032361325.1 Lepetodrilus fucensis | reverse complement strand
AGCGAGAGAGAGAGAGAGAGAGAGAGAGAGAGAGAGAGAGAGAGAGAAATATGGTGTCAAGTAAGGAAGAGACATAAAAGCTACTTATTAATTTTCAATATATATATATATCATTAGCTACTATAACCTTTAGCAGAACTCATTGTTTTAGTATGTTCATTATTGGTCACATCTGAAAGCATTTTTGTCAACATGATTGTGCATCGCATGATTATAGTTTAGATTAATTAATAGTGCCAACTGAAATACCAAATGAAAGCTTAAATATCACTTGAATGCGCTATACGTTGCTGCAGTGTCGTGATAGCTTTGACATTAATAAAGCATTCCTATAACATATAGGCCTACTATCATGTTGCACTTATATATAACATATATGTTATATATACGTACTATGTATATTTCAGCTGTGAGTGGCAGAATGAACCGTGCTCCTCCCACAACTTCACACGGATCCTCACAGACCACGGAGTCTGCTACTCATTTAGCAAGGACACGCCCCCTTTAAGGACCAGCTCCGCAGGTTGCTATACTGCTCGAAAATAGTCTGAGAACACTGTTTTTCTTGTAATATGTTTTATTGGAAATGAATACGCTATTAACTGAGATAATAGTTAATCCATAAGTAACCTGTAACATTGACGATGTATTATATGTGAATAGTATATAGGATGCTATCATGTGCTTCACAGGAGGTGTGTCTACGTTTGCCGACGTTGATTGGTTACAAGAATGACTTTCTTGGTAAAACAGTTATTTCGTCTATGCGGCGCAATCATTTTGAAAGCTGCAATGTCCAAACATGTTGGAATGAAGTAGTATATTATTGTACTCTTCGAATCTACAAGAGAAATAGATAGTATTCATTCATTAATGGACCAATTGCATTCTATAGGATCGGATTACGGATTGAAGCTGACGTTGAACGTGGAGCAGTATGAATACATGCCTGGGCCTCACAGTTCAGCTGGTGTCAAGTTGTTGCTCCACGACAAGAAAGAGTTCCCCAAAGTCCACGAACTGGGATTAGCTATTCCAACTGGATCCCATGCCTTCGTTGGCATACAGCTTGTGTCGGTATGTACTTTCTTAGTTCACCAAAGCTGAGAACATGTTTATGTGTGTACTATAAATTACGATCAAACTTAATATGATATTCCAAGTTGTTGTCTTACTTAGACGAATGTCTGTAATCACTTTTAACGTTAAGTCTTAATATGTTGGGAGCTACGTAAAGCAACCATATGATCAATCAAAATGTTCTAATAATAATTGTGATTTACGTATTCTCAGAAATATCATATTATTGTATGTAGCCTATAATATAACAGTATTGGTAAAGAGAAGAACGTCTTGGTCGGTATATCGACATATAATCACTACAAAGGTGTCCCTTTACTCAGGTCAGCAATCTACCTGAGCCACACGGCAACTGCGGGTCTGCCGTCTCCCCCTACTACAGCACCTACTCCACAGACGCCTGTCAGATGACGTGCATGACGCAACTCCTGGAGGAATTGTGTGGCTGTCGTCAGAGCTTCATGCCCTCCATTAACGGTACGTCAGTCATCCATTGGCGGTACATGGCCGCATCGTGCTCTCCGTTAACGGTAAGTACCTGTAACATGCCCTCTCTTGGCGGTACATGGCCGCATCATGCCCTCCATTTGCGGTACGTACCCGCATCATGCCGTCCATTACCGGTATGTGGCTGCATCATGCCCTCTATTAACGGTATGTGGCTGCATCACGCCCTCCATTTGCGGTATACGTACTCGAATAATGCCCGCTATTGTTGGTACGTGTCCGCTTCATCCTCACTTACGGCGAAATGTTTCATCTTCAAGTACTATTAATAATATGTTTCCGTTACTAGATACTTGCCTTCTCAACATTTATTCTTGTACATATTGACAGGTTATCCGCCGATTTGCACACTTCAACAGTTCTATGCTTGCTACGAGAAAGTCATAGGTAGGTTGTTGCCGATATCATGGCAATTCCCCCTAAGACATGTCCCCCCGGTTTTACTTAAATATGATGTTTAAAAAACCGTTCACCATTGATTTTTCTTTTGTTTTCATTCGATACATGTATTCATGTTTTGTAAAATAAACATATTTATTTATATTTATAAACATAAAAATAACAAATTGCCTTGGCATGATGTGATATGTGGCAATATATATGATATATTTAAAATGAAGCGTGTATTAATATGAGGTACTATGTGACATACTATAAAAAGAATTATAGTAGTTTATAGTATGAGATACCATATTATCGTCTTGACTTCCTCAGAGGAATTGCGCAGAACTTCCATATCTATGTATTTAAAGTTGTCATCTTCAGTTTGCGAACTTAATATGAAACGTGTGTTGGCTTGATGTAATATGTGACAGTATATATGATACATATGCTATATTTTAAATGAGACATGTATTGACGTGATGTGCTATGTGACAATACATGTATATATGCATGTATATTTGTAGTTGTTACTATAATTTATATAAATAAATAAAGGTAAATCAATGCTTAACTTATTTTTTAAACATCATATTTAGTGAAACCGTGGGAAAATGACCGGGGGGGACATGTTCTAGGGGGGACTTGTCCAGGGGGATCGTTGTTGCCTAGAATCGTTGTTGCCATATAATAATTATATATAATATCTTACTAACAAAATACTTGAAATAATGTGATAGTATTTCAAGCCGTGTGAAGAAAACGTATTATTTGGAAAGGTAACTCAAAACTTTGTAACGTACGGAAACTATTACATAATCATTATTTATTAAGTGATCGTAATAATTCGAGAACATCATTTATGTGTTTAATTATCCCCTTAATCTTTCAAATATTGATAACAACTCCTCATGCACTTAACTGTAGTGTAGTATATTTCCACATGGATATTTGTAATAACTAATAACTAATCTTGTTTTATCTTGTTTTCAAAAGGTGATGTGAAGGTCAAAGTTCTAACGGACTGCAAGTGCCCAATACCTTGCCTCTTCCTGATCTTTGACCCGACCATTTCCTTCGCCACAACATCTCAGTATGCCACGGACAAACTACTTTCATCCTCAGGCCCAGATCTCACTACCAAATTCATGACAGCCATGGAAACCACAAACCGGATGGATCTGGTAAAATTCAGAAAGTTCCAGATGTTGGAGAATGCTGTGCAGAAAGGGCTGGTGAATCTCAAACGTGTCATGTTCGATGACGTCATGGCCACCATTGTGGAACAGGAAGCAGTCCTATCTGAGATCATGAACACGACTACGGCGGTCATCGAAAAGAAGATGTATCTCTACAACTGGCAGAAATATAACATACAGAAGAACTTCATGAGGGTTCGAGACGCCATGGAAGAGAGAACCTTAAGCTATCTGGCCATGGGATTTCAAGAATTATCTTATAAAATTGAAGCTAAGATACAGCAGCTGGCCAATAGGTCTATTACATCAGAAGACGTGCGGCAATCGCTGTATGTGCTCACTCTGATCGAACTGGAAGGAAGGATAGACCTCACGTACAGAGCCCACGCCAATTACACTGAGTTGTACAACGCCTACTACAATGCTACGCCCGTATTTCATTACAGGTTTTACAGGAAACCCAAAACGGAAAATGTCATCATTGCACCGAATGTTTTATTGAGAAATTCACTATCTCATTCGTATTACGCTAAACGGTTTGGTTCCAGGGTTGGAGTTGATATTCTAAAGTTCAAAGATGCTTTGCTTCGATATGTGGAGTTGGCAGATATGGCGTATTATAACCAGACTCTGAACACTACCGACCTGCATTTAGCTAATGTTAAATTTCTGTGGTGTGGTAGGACATACTACCACAGCAAATCGTCGTTTTATTTTGAATCAATTGAATACCCTGTGAGAATACTACAAAACAGAATTGACAAGTTTGAAGCGTTCTACGAAAAATTCAAAACTATATTGAAATCAATGCTGGAGAATTTGAAAACCCTTGAAACATCATTGCAGTCATTGAAAACCTCGTTAATCAATAGTTTAGAGAATGGCTTGGCATTGACTAATAATTATTTCAAATTTGGAAATATTTCTAAAAATGAGGTTGCTCACTTGTTAGTTGATCCAAAAATTGACGAAGGTATAAGTAACATGAAAGTATTTTTTCAAGAAGTGAGGTCACGTGGCCAAAATGTGTTCGATGATTGGCTGGAACTGCTAAGTCCAATTACATCTTTATGGGAAGCCATCATTAATGATGTTGACATGGTCAGATATTACGAATACAAAAATCTGAAACAGTTTCTGGCTAACTTCAGTGATGTATCCAGAGAAATTCAGGTTAATTTTACGAACTACCGTCAGTCCTTCGACGTCCGGTTTCTAGTCGGGAATTTAGACAGTACCTTCTTGAAGAATCTTGCAAATTTGCAGAGTCATATGAAGTCATTCTTGGATGAAAACAAAGTCAATACAAAGTTTATCCAGTAAGTAATAGCTCTGGACAGTTCATTAATTTTATGACGTAGAACTATTTTAATATGTAAGTGGGCAATCTGTAGTAGTAGTAGTTAGCGCAGTGGAAGAGACGTGTAGTCGGACTGATGTCGCCAGGTTCCCCCGATTGCGAAACGTTAAGAACGATTCCATGGACCATGCTCAACTCAGTGTGTTCACAAATCCCCACAGAAAACACGAGTAAGCATGAAATCGTATTCAAAATGTTTCGTAATCTTGGGGCCAGGGGGCCTATTCTCGAAACGTTCTTACGAACTTCTTAGCCTAATAACAGTTCGTAGCGATACTATAAGAATCGTTAAGAACTGTTCTCAGTATAAGACATCCTCGAAAACACAGGCCATTATGACTACACTAACCTCCGACGGACTACACTAACCTCCGTCGGAGGTTAGTGTAGTCATAATGGTTGAACTAAGGTTGCCTGTTCGATTAGGATCGGTTGCCGGATGATGATCACGCGACATACAATCTCCTTTAGCTGTCATATGTGGTACATCAGTTTTACCTTTACAATTGTTATTATTATTGATCCCAAGTTATATTATTTTATTTGTCTAATATAAGCTTTCGTTTTCTCGTTTTTTTATTTTAAATTACTGTTGACTGGTATGACATTGTTACTTTTCTAGGGAGAACTTCTTGCAGCTGGATATATTCTACCGTGAAAGAAGTTATGAACAGATAACCCAGCAGACAGCTTATGACTTGTTTGCCTTATTGTGTAAGTACCGGTATATTATTTGTTTATTCACAAGACAAACACGTTTACTGTAATTTCACCATATAGATTAATATCCTCCATGGCAGCAGAGTGAGGGACGCATGGCAGTGGTTTTTATAATATTCAATTACGTGTACATTCGTCCGTTAAATTACCTTGATACCAATAATAGTATTCAATCTCCACATACACTCTACATGTATCTGATTGTGACCTCATTAACATATAAATGTGAACTTTTATATTGCCCCAAATCCACGCTCGAAAGCATGCTCATAGCGCTACATTATTACACCAGTCAATGAAAATGTGCACTCAATTTCCTTCTCAACTCCCTAGGGAGTGTACAACGTATTATCATGACCAATATGTCGAGTGTATTGATATAATGTGTGTTTAGTACTGTTCATGCATAGGCGCTTGCCACTGGATAGTAGATCGAATATATCAATGTTTTAAAAAATATTAAAAATATATACTTTTCTACCGGTAATAGCATAATAACACAATACGTAAAATAGTAAGTGTGCCTACATTTTATATATAGAAGACGACCGTAAAAAGTCTATATATTATTTGTATTGTTATTTTTACTATTTTACGTATTGTGTTATCATGCTATTATTTAATATAGAAAAGTACATAGTTTTAATCTTTTTTTAAACATTGATAGATTCGATCTACTATCCAATGGCAAGCGCCTGTGTGTTCACGGTATAATACATTCCTTCATTGCAGGTGATATTGGTGGTTCCATGGGATTATTCGTTGGCGCCAGTGTTCTGAGTATATTTGAGATTGTTGATCTGGTGTTTCATCACACGGTGTACCAGCTGCAGATATCCAATAAATAGTGAGAGACGTCAACACTCCAATACAACTCTCAACATTCCTAGAAAGATGCAATAAGAATGTGTGAATGTGTCGTTACAATACTGTCATTTCAAATATGCATGAATCACAAAACCATAACAATCATCACATGCATTCCCAGCACGTCCATCTTATTGTATACTGAATTCAAACTGAGTGATTACGAGTATGCATATATGCATTTGTTAGACGGTGAACGTCAGACCTTTCTGCGACCTACATTCATATGTGCCTTTTACCAGAGTTGTTGGTTTGTTATTTGACAATTAAACCTGGTTTAGTTTTGAGTATAATCCAACATCAAGGTCGCGTATACTGACGAACAAAGATTTATATGAATTGTTAAACCACTGAAATTGATATACAACGACTAATAACAGCAATATCACGAGGCGACTTAGTAGTAGTCATTTTATGAATGCTTCTCAACATTTTTTTCGTTAGGATGAGACAAAATCGAATTATGTATGAGAAAACAGAATTTGTGGACATTGAGATCTGACTCACTGCTGAGTGAACATCATGCACAGCACTCTGATTGTCTCTGAATACTTACAATAAATAAAGTACTACATATATGCAATCTAATTAAAATTATATATGTGGCATAACATTGTATTTAATTAGCCAGTGTGCTGTGCTTGAGGCCATGGCAGTACAACATGATGGCTGTAATGCAGATCAGTCTCGGGCCCCAGCTGGAGAGTTGTTCAGAGAAGAGTCCAGTGACAAATAGCATCTGATTCATTACAAGTTTATTGACCGACAAAAAATACAATGAACATGCATCCATTTCAAGTCCATGAAAAGTATCAAAATAAGGTTTTGATTTTGTAGCAAAGGATAAAAAAAAAATATTTCAAAAGAGATAAGGCCATATTATATTGCAGTAATTTTATTGCTAGACTTTACTTTCAAAATTAAAATAGATCACATTGCATAATTCTGAAATGTTAGGATAAGGCCACAGAATAGTAACTTCATTGATAAACTATGTATTTATTCTAAAAGTGAGACATATATCTTGAGATATAAGAGGAATACATATATCTTGAGATACAAGATGAATTACCATACACATAGCCTTCTTGTGCCTAATTTGGAAAACATATCCATCCATTGTCATATAAAACGTCTTTGCAAGCATTCCTAATATAAACTGACATATGAACATCGCTAAGTTCTCATTGTGGTACTGGTAATATTTTACTTTTTCAAACCATTATGTGAGTATTTCCCTCTCAATCAAATATTACAATACAATACAATAATAATAATAATAATTATCATTAAGAGGAATAGCACAAGTCTTCTTGCATACCATGTTTCTATACAAACTACAATAATGCATAGATTTAGTCTTTACTTGCTTGAATTAATTCTTAAAATGTATATTAAATATACAATTGCTATCAACATTCAATATTAAATATAAGACTGAATGCCAATCTCGTTCAAACCAGATCCAGACTGATGCTCAGATGTTTATGAATATTTAAGGAGCGACACTTGAGATCTGATGTTAATTAGATTGGAATAAAGTGACTGACAATATTAGTAGTTTGTAATAAAAGACCACTGATGCATCTTACTTTGCAAAATAATTCACAAAAGTTAACATTGTAGTATCTCAAAACATAAACTTTTAACATAATTAAAGATATAATCTTTAATAATGTGCCACCAGTAAATATACAAATTGAGTAAAATGTTAGACATGGCATAATTGATCAATTCTAATGCATGATATCATATCATTAGGCACCCACTAAATATAGTATAATAAAAATGGGATCAAATTTGGTGACGACTATATATAAAAGTACACACTTTACAAAGTTTGACAATTAATGGATTTGCGCATATCAAACTTGATGAAGGAGTATGACTACACATACATTTTTATATAAACAATTCATTTCATGTTAAAGTAGCCATCATCAGTGTCAGATATACTTAACAAATTGCTATAAAAATAAGCAATCAAACCATTTAAAATAACACGATAAAAAAAACACAGGGGTAATTGTAAATATCATAAAAAGTCATTAATATTATAAAGATGATTATCTAATCACTAAATACCTTAAACATACAAACAATACAAATGATTTAACAGGTAATAAAAAAGAAAATCCTAAATCGAAATAAACCTCTTTAAATGGCAAGAGCAGAACCATAGGCATAGAATTAACAGTAAATCTGATGATACTAATTATATGTGGATGTTTTAACACGGAGGTACTACAATATGACAAAGTACTGGGTATTGCATTGTGGTTGCAGACAGTTAGACATAGATACTGCTCGATGTATTCATTAACAATGATTAAGGTGGACTTTCACAGTGCGATTTGTAACTTGCATGAGAACAATCGATTACATCACGATCAACATGTCAATTTGATTGTTCGCAGGCACTGATAATACAAGTTGTTGCTACAAATTGCACTGTGAGAGTCCAACTTTAGGTAGGGGCGGTTTACTAAGCGCACCATTGTCAATTTTATCACTGTGATTGACAGGTGTGTGTGTGTGTGTGTGTGTGTGTGTGTGTGTGTGAGAAAGGGTTGAGGAATGGTATTATCTATCATGATATTATTGTCTGCAGTGCTCATTAAAGGAGTGCTTCTGATTGTTATCTGAATTGTGCAATTCATTTGACCAGACATCAAAGTACAAGTGTGCTTTTCAAAAGTGTTCTTCTACAATATCATTGCATAAGAAATTGCATGGTAATTATACACAGATTCTCATCATAACTGTGGCACCAGTAAACACAGAAGAATTTAATAAATAAATGTGGCTACCAGATACCTGATTTATAGGGTTCTCATCACAACCTAGGCTCACTATCTCAAATAATCATTTATGGTTTCTTATCACAACTGTAATACTAAATATCTATAGTATTAGTATTGTCACAATTTGAACTAGCATGTATACCAGTCAGGATTTTGTATTATACCAACAACATTTGGCAAATAATTAATCTGAAATAATACTATCACACCCCTCAGTAGTTAAAATGTTTTACTATTTCTTCAATGAATATTAAAATATAATAATTCATCATTCACATTAGACATTACAAACATTAACCTCCACCGAGCAGAAGACAACCAGAGATTCCCTAGAGCAATTATCATGATTAGTCTAGCAAAACTAAACAATGTTACAACACTACAAGACGTGCACAATATTAATGTTAGTTACATTACGATCTAACAATAAACACAACACGGATAAATTGCACAATATTAGCACAATTGTCTGTTCAATACAATATGTCAGTATGATGTCAGTATGTGTACTGGTTTGCTGCGATTATCAAAAATGTAAATTCATCGTTTTCAAAATAGAATGTATTGTAAAATAATGAATACAGGTATAATATTTCAGTATAGTATGTAAGTGATTTACCTACATGTGTATGTAAGTTCTGATAGATGGAAGCCCAATGAATGTGTCATAAACAAATTCAGCATCTGTATGAAACATGATTTTTAAAATAATGGAATTTTGTTGTTGAAGGGATGCTTTTAAACATAACAATTTTTTTTTAGCAGTAGTATTAATTATTTAAGGTTGATATTGGTGAAAAGTAAATTGTAGAGAATAGCACAGAATATTGAACAAATATTAGATAGACAAGTAGACAGAATATACTACAGATAAGCACCGGATAAATAAATAGGACATTTCCATTAAAATTGTTTGAAAACATTTCTCAATATTTCTTTTATAAGCCACATGCACTTTACAAAAATCATTTAATTACATTACCGCAGATAAGTGATTTTTCTTAAATAATTAACTAGATAATTAGTTAATTGCATCATTTACAATTTACTGGACAAATGAAAAACGAGAATGAAAGAATGGAAACCAAAACATTTATAAATTTCTAGGAATTACAGATTTGATTTTACTCCGACATCGGCAACGACCACAACCTATAAAAGAAAGCTGCCATTTAATCAAGTCAACAACTGTTGGAGAAACGTCCGACTAGGAATGTTAGTACACGTACTTACTAACGGTATATCATAGACTACGCTATAGACATGCAACATTACATTAACTGGTTAACATTTCTATCATAGGTGTATATTTTCCTATAATTGTTTTACTGCATAACAACAGACATGATAATATTTATTAATGGATAATACAAAGTACTGACATTGAATAAAGTGTAAAACTGGTTAGAATAATAAACAATGTAAAGATAATTTATATAATTAGCTATTGTCCAATATCAGGAAAACAAATGAACAATACGATAATGTTTGTTTGATTGAACTGAAATTGCAAGTGTAATTCAAGTACTGTATATCTAAATGAATATACATAAATTTGTAGCAAAATAGTACAATAATCTACGAAATATGCAAATTAAATGTGATCAAAGAGGTAGACAAAATTACACTAGACATGGAATAGACTGGAATGCCAAGGAAAGAAATTAAAATAAAATCACTAACAATCACAACAAGAAAGACTGGTGCCAGAAAACATGATTAAAAACAGAAAGGAAAGTCAAAGGAATAGGAAAAGAATATCATCACAGTATTTCATTAAATGAACTAACATGTTAAATGAACTACAAAAAAAGGTAGCATAGGACTAGAAGCAAAGGGGACGCTGAAATCAATTGGTTCCATTTGTAAAATTTACTACCAATTAAGAAAAGTAAATTGCCATTCTAAATATGAAGTAACAAGTCAAAAGAATTTCAAAAAGAGGAATTGCAGCTATTGCAAATACATGTATATACATACTTAAAAAATCATTTTAATAAGTGATAATAATTACTATCTTGCTCTAATAACCAAGATAACGAACGTTGTATTAGGATCAATACAACATGAAAACAATCATAATCAAGTAATTCAAATTCTATTTAATTTGTTAATTGACTTGATAGCAGTTCCCTACTCATTGTATCACAAGTATTAACTTAAAGGCATAATATCACAGATGTTTATGGTTGTTTTGGACTAGTTCTTAACTACAACTGCAAAATACATTCACTT
>JAUTBV010143390.1:0-11153 GCA_032361325.1 Lepetodrilus fucensis | reverse complement strand
ATTGCGATGTACAAGTACGAGACGAAGAGAGTAAACACGCTACATTGTGTATTGTAATCAGACATTCATTGTATTCTTTATTCAATTCCTTAATACAGTGTGACAACTAGACGACAAAAACAATATACGTGTCCTTCAGTCTTGGACAAGATAAATGTAGTTACTACATTAAAGGTCACAGAGCGGACACCCGACGTTCATTCCGACTAGGGGAGGGGTATAGGGGGGTGTCCGATGTCGTCAGTCTTTCTGGTATATATCGGGAGGAGCAAGACCGCTAAGTACCCCTTGAACAACGACCTTCATCAGGTAACACCACTCGAGGATATTTCTTGTCACAAAACGATTGGTTACACTACCACCATAAACAATACACCGTATACGCCGAGATAATTGGAAATGTTTCCACTACTCTCGCACGTATGTTTGTCTACATTAGTGCATAGCTTCGATTTAGCCATCATGATAAATCATTCAATAGAACTAAACTGGAAAATAAATACAGATATGCATGTACAAGTCATCCCTGTGTCATTGAAATGCACGTTTAGAGCTGAGTTGCGAGAGAAGGGAATACATTATACAGGTACGCTGCTATAAGCTCTATATACACATACTGCAGTACTAATAATGATTATAGTCTCTGATCCAGGACATTGTTACGGTGTAACAAAATTAGTTGATTGTAAGCCATCGGTATGATGAACGGCCTTGTACTCTCTTAATATGCATGACTACTTAAACGTAAGTAAATAATAGTCCATTTATGAAGGACACGACTTCATGCTCGGATCGCTAAAAGCTAAATTATTATTATCACCTCCCCGGTCAATGGATGCACTCGTGTTCACCTTCTCAACTACCTAGGGAGTAGGCCTATACAACCCGAGCAGCCGGGGTTTTATTTCTGATTTCAGGTGCTATAAGGTTAACATTCACAACTCCATCTCTTCCTATACGGGTATCTATTCTATAGACCTGTCTGGGTGAACTGAAGCAGCGAGGAGCTCTAAGCACTTCCTATACGCAGGCGTTTGTGATTTACGGCGTTCGTAGCGCTACGATCGCTGTGCGGGACGGATTTGGCGCCATGACATTCAATGCTATGGCAGAACACAAGGTCAGACCCTGATTAACACAAAGAGATACACAACACCATGATACAGTCTGGAATGACACCCTCGAACCTCCAACAGTAAACCCCTGTGAATATTCATTAGATGGTCAAAAATGATTACTCTTTTATCGGGTCAACTACTTACTCTACGATACGGATATCGAACACGTCTGAGATAATGACGATCACATTCTGTGTTTTCACATATATACGTGTAAATATATCGTTCACGGAAAAGCAATGCAGTATAGATCATGCCACCCTAATTTCGACGAAGGTCGTTGACAGCCAGCTATACTTATACTGCACTGGGTCACGTGACTGGGTATAGTATTGCATCACCAGACGTCACGTTTGTACAACGCATAGCAAAATTAAGGAAACAAAACTATAAGCTGTAACTAGTAACTGTACAGTAGTAATTTAGTAAACGATATAGGAAGCCTGCAACACGTGTAGCACCCAGTGTTGCAGTAAAGCATAAGCATGGTACTGAGAAACCAGTGATGATAACTGCATTGTGATACGTTAAAGCAAAACACATTTATATGTCCATCCATTATCTTGAATTTTGTCGGCCGACGGAAAATCGCAAGTGTGTGCTGGTCGGCGATTGCGATTTTTAGTCTCTCCGACCGATCGCATAATATCTAGCATGTTTTGATATTTGGAGTACCGCACACTAGGCAATCGAAATCCGACGCAAATCGCTAGTGTGCGGCTATTACCTGTGCCTGTACCTTTGGCGCCTAATCAGTTTGCCACGGACGCGTCAATATGGATATAATGTAAAAGGAAAGACAACACACATCTACTGGAACAAACTGGAAATTTACCGACCATCAAGCAAACGTATATTTATAATTAATATCTATGCATTCCCATATAATGGAAATTAATGTAAAACAAACATTTAGTCCTGAATTACTTAAACGTCCTTGTTTAAACATGCGAACTGGCAATGCTTTCATGTTTAGAAATAATCAGTATTCCTGTAAGATCTGAACAATAATCAATAGTATGGCCAGTACGTTGAATATTAAGAACAAAATAATGTAAAATATCATCCTGACAGAGAACATAGAGCACCTAATTCTGGCACAAACCTTATATTATTACCTCATTGTAACAGACAGCAAAGATCATCTCATCCTGACAGACCATCTGATTATAACAGACCAAAGACTAGCTCATACTAACACAAACCAATGCATGGACCTTTTCAATGTAACAGACCAAAAACCACATAATTGCGACTTGTATCATGCTAATGTTGGTCGCACACTAGCGATTTCCGTCGCCGACACGTCGCCGATTTTTGTCGGCCGACGGAAAATCGCAAGTGTGCGCAAATGTGCGATTTTTAGTCTCGCCGACTGATCGCACAATATCTACCATGTTTTTATATCTGGAGCACCGCACACTAGGCGATCGAAACCCGACGGAAATCGGCGACGGAAATCGTTAGTGTGCGGCCGCTATAATATACCAAAGACCATATTCATTCATTGTAACACATTCCAGAGAATAATTGTCACACTACTCGTAGCGCTATACGATCGTTTCGTGAAACGGATGTCTGGTACATGGTGCCATTCACATACCTACATGTATACTAATAGTATGGCATTCCATTCTAAAACTGAGCTCCAAGATGGCATTAATGGAATATCATATCATATTGTGACACAGAACAATCAACATAACTATGGCAAGGAAACGGAACAAAGCCGTTTGTGTGGAGATCAATTAAACACAACATATACATTATGTAGACAAACAGAAACCTTGTATGCATTCACATATAGCTACACTGGTACTCTTGGTAAGCGTTTTTACACTACATGAAAGAGAAATAAGGTTACACAGTGCTGTTATAATGAATGGGGGGGGGGGGGGGGTATTATGAGCACACGTTTTGAAGAAAACTGAGTTAATGGCAGGTGAATATTTTTTTTAAAACACCAGCCTGTATTCAACATCAATATGTATCATCATTAACGTTCCCAAGACTACCAAGTGCGATGCAGATCCATTATTACAAGTTAGAATTCTAATATAGCGGTCATATAGCAATAGGCCTACTAGTATATCATGCAGTCTTCGGAACCACAGCGTTTATAACGGTAAATACCAGAACTTGGTGTGGAAATGTTGATTCCTACGATCCTGCACGAAGACTTAACGGTGTCGTTACAAGTACGATAGCTTCAGAAACATGACCAATGCTCGATTAAACTGTGGTTTAAATTAAAGGCGTGAACCTATAAGAACATATTTATTACTAATGATCCAAAGTAAGAGTAAATGAATTTATCGTATCATTATGATGTAATTCACCCAGCGGTACAGTTGCCATCCTTGGTTCGTCAGTACCAGCAAATGCTCGCAGGTTTACCACAACATTAAGCCCCACTGTGCCAAGTGGGTGTTACGGGTTTTCTCATGCAGTAAACTGACAAGCCGTGATATCTGCAACACCATCTTGAAAGCAGATCTAATCCCCAAGTCAAACAAAAAAACATAGCTGTCATAGTTAGTGGGGCTCTACCACATATAGGTCACTGGGCATACTTAGACAACCGTGTCAATATGACTGTAAAAGTCAGTATAGATAAGCGTCAGTTTCTATTGATACCATGCGAGAACCGTCATGAATATTGATACTAACGACACGGACGTGTTTTAATGTCTATTCATCATCAGTGCTCAGAAACGCCAATAACGACGGCGTGATGGTCCACTTATTGCGGTACTATAAATGTAAAGCGATTACTCTACAGGATCTGCAATGAGTAAACGTCGAGCTGTGGTATTCCGTCACTATCTATACACCAGCTACGCACTCTATGTCCGATTGTCGTGACGATATAATAATACAGTACTATATATATCTGCATGGTGACATTGAAATTAAAACTTTAATTTAGCAGTGCACCAGTGAAGTCAACATACGGACTTGTGTTGTATGCACGTATGCACCAATAGATATGAACATAGAACATACGAGAGCATAGACAAATATACTAATGCACCGTGTGTTTTTTTATATTTTTGTTTGTATCCCATACTGAGAATAATCGTTTATTTATCTTCTTCATAATGTACACAAAAGCACAGACAAATATAGGCCTACTATTGCACCGTTTTATTATTTTACTTTGTTTGAATTCCTTACTGAGAATAATCGTCTATTTATCATAATGTACACAAAATTCATGTCTAGACTATACAAGTATAGGATTTACATCAAAGTCATTGCAATGTAACATACAATAATGTTCAAAGTTTAAGGAAACAATCATTTTGGCAAACATGCTAAAGATTTACTCTGAGATACTCTTTAGCCATTTTAATCTTTCATGCTGGGAATATGCGCACATTTTACACGCACGTACACGCAGCGCGCGCACGCACACATACACACATGTACACACACACACACACACACACACACACACACACAACACACTTACGAGAGAGCTACATGTATGTCTCAGCGGATACGATAGCTTTGAAAATGATACTCTGACAGATCCAAATTAAAAGATTAATTAGGGTTATTAAATTTCGAAAACAAAATCTAACTTCTCGATTACGTATAAATGACATGCAAGTAAAGATTATCGTTGGATATGGTATGTCATGTATTTGGGGAATTCGATACTTATGGATTGACTGGAAAATTGTTTGCGTTCATCGAAGTATGAACGTAAAAACCGATGTGCAAACTATGACTCCGCGAAGCGGTTCATACAAAAGTTTGCACATTGGTTTTTACGTTCATACCTCGATGAACGCAAAAGATATTCCAGTAAATTATTTGATTCAATAGTCTGACATAATGCATCAATGAATTTAGTCTACATTTTAGAAGCGGCGCATTAATATTTTGCCGACGTCAAGTATAGATGACATCATATATAACGTGACGTCACAATGCCACCTAGGAAAATTTCGTTCATTGAAGTATGAATGCAATGTTTTGGGGTCACGTGGACCAATCAGATTGCCGGATTCACATCATATTTATTTATAATGAGATACCCGTAGTGTATTCCGCTAAATACTCCCGTAGTTATGCTTACAATCTGTTTGGTAATCTACCCATTTTATACTTAATATTTCGGGAAAAAAACAATTTCTACAAAGAACCATCTTTCCACTACGAACTATATGTTCATACACAGTATAGCATCTTTCTAAAGAAGGCCATTGTTTTCCACCTATTTTCGCTATAAAAGAACAATTGAGTCACGCAAGGAACCTTTTCTACACTTGTATAATAATATGGTTTTCGTTCAGACCCGTTTCCTTTATACCATCAAGCAGCGTAACTTTATCCGTGCTCACAACCCAATGCCAAACGTTGGGCCAAGCGCGGTAATCAAGATGGACAAATAAGAACCCAGCGAATGGTCGTGATCTCCTCCGAAGGAGATCGAGTTCGATATTCATTATACAACGTCTCCAATGACGACTCCGATGTTCACTTCAGTGGGGACTCTTTCCGGGAAAACAAACAACGACCTACGTCACGAGGCGAGATATGTGTTCCGAAGGAAGATATTTCCGAACGCAAATGGCAACGCTGGCACATCCGGTGTCTCCGGGGAGGGCGGACAACTCGCACACCATTCTACCGGCAGTCACTCATACTATTTCGATAAGGTTTTCGCATGCTTGGGCTATATCAACCGCGATGCCAGGGGACCGTGTGATCGAAGTACTGCATTCGTTGCCTGTGTCCCTACGCGGAAGAATAGAAATTGGTAAATTAGCACATAATTGGTATATTATGATGCGCCTGTCGTTGTCTTAACTGCCAATCAACCGGAGGTTATCGCGAGAGTCCTCGGATGGCGAGAGTTTGCCGAGTGTTTGGCTGACTCGCTCCTTACGCAACTACGGAACTCTTTTGAAATTAAGAATAGTATTGTCTCTGCGGAGCACACGTGTGAACGCGCGCCTTGTATTATTACGCCAGCCTTTTGCCAGTGTATTATGAATCTCATTAAGAGTGAGCCCCTAAAAAAGAGGTATTGTCGCGGTATTTTGAAAGCCTCATCGATCACTAGTAATTTTCAAATGTTATATTTATCAACAACGAAATCTCACGTGCAGTAGTTGAGACAGCAGACAATAAAACATGAATAAGAGGTGAGTTTTAAACGAGGTCGGTGTTAAAGGTGTGAACACGACACTTTTCTCTGAAGTTCGAATGAGACACGACACGGAAACAGGCTACAATCGACGTGATGCGCAGCGCATGCATACAAAGAGGTTATTGCACACTTCCGTGTGACATAAGGGAACGTTCCACTATCTGTATGAAGTTGTATTATGTATGAAGTTGTGTCATAATAACTGTTGCATGTCTTTGACAAGTGTAAACAAGCAATGACAAACTAATTTACCACGACAGTGTATTTCCAGTCTACTCGAGGTAAACTTATACTTTATAATCATATACATGTCTGGCCCCAAGATCACGAAACTTTTTGACTACCATTTCATACTACCCAAGGTGATATTTTATACGGTGATTTGCGAACAAAACGAAAGATTCTAACCTCGGAACATGAGTTGAGAACTGAGCAAGTATAAATATTGATGACTATTGAAATACCAACAATTTAACAATAGAGATTACTTTAATGTAGATACAAAAACGCAGTACAATGGGAATGTAAACATTATGTTTGTGCAGAATGTTTTCTGGTATTCGTGTATGTGCTGGCAGATCGGAACATTTCTTGGCAAAAATATTCTCGAAACTTTGTAAGTCATAAGACGTTCCTAAGTACTAAGCATTTGCCTAACTGGTTTTCTGCTAAGTTCTTACGTTTCGAGAATAGGTGCCCATGTCTGTTGGTTTCATGGAAAAGGTAGATACTTGTACAGGTAACCACTTGTAAGGTTCAAGTGAAGTAGGCCTATTTGTATTATGTATGACGATAGCCTAGTAGTCGTGTAATGTAATTTACAACTACGTATACCTAGGAGTTATATTTGATTAACACCTTAGTATTCCACTATATTATTTGATCATGTTCTAGACGTATTACACCATAATGAAGTTATGTCATAATGAAATCCCACTCCCCCACGCCCACCCCACCACACCCCTTGGTGTTGTGTCATGATGTCCCTTACTCCCAACACACGCGCACACACGGACGCACTCGTACACACTCACACACGCACACACGCTCACGCACACGCACTTTCCACACGGTTCTTCTGTAGAACATCGACGTGTTTACACGTGTCAGAACAGCACGATAGTAAACATGATATACAGCAAACAAACACAAAGTATCCATATTTCTAAGTAGCCCTAGAGAACGATGTGTCAAAGTATTTGTATGAACGTGAGTCCCGCAGGTCTCGTTTACACAACGAGATTTCAGTTACTTTCCGTACTCTGTGACATCGGCCATTAGTCATCACGTGATCGGAAGTGATACGCCCAAGGGGACATAACCGCACACGCTTTGCTGACTGATGTTTGAAATACGTATGTTCTCTGTATACTGCGATAACTTTGTTGACGTCACTAGAATATTTCTGTCTAACTGATAGTGACATTGCTATTTCACCAAAATAATGAATGTTGAGGTATTTATATTGACAGTGCAATATTTCACTGAGTACTGCACAAACATGTTAAGAATATATTATGTTATGTAAAATAATTCAGTGAACTCAGAGAAACTATTTCACTAACTAATTTCGAATTATGTCATGCTGCAAAAAATATAATTCATTTCGTTTAAATGTACATCATTACTTTTATAACCAAACGGTCATTTAAACTTTACTTAGATTAAAGTATTCAAAATTAATGTGTTCCAATTGCAATATTGATAAAATACTTCTGTTGGTAAACTTGTTTAGTCCAAAGCGGTATACACTTAGGTAATATTTATTAATTAATAATTTAGCAGAGCATATGATAATATACAATATGAAATGTTGGCATTATTTCTTAACTGCATGGATATTAAGGACGAGTCATATTTATAACTATGTTATGTTATCAGTTATATAATTGCCATTCAATTGTGCAGGTTAAATTTCGCTTCTTGATTGTGTTTGAATTAACGGCACTGGAAATAAAACCACATTATGGCATATCGTTAAAGGTTCATTGGAGTTCCACATGCTCACTTCCGGTAAACTTAGGAAAATATATGCCGCAAAATTATATTTAATAGGCTGTCCGTGAGGTACCATATAAACTGATGAGCAATAGAAACTAAGCAACGCATTCATCTAGCAGTAAAAGAAAATTAGATTTTAGCAATGCTTAGTTTCTTTTGCTCATCAGTTTAGTTCGTCTCTACAATTAGATCACAACTATATTTAAATTACAATGTGTTTGTACGTTGAAACAACAGCATGTATGTAAGACGAATTTAAGAATATTTTCTTAAATGTATCGGCCATAGTGTGTGTGTTTGTTTGTGCGTTTCCTAAATACTTCTGTGCAAACCCCAATATAATTTTTTTTATATCTAATGAAATGATTGCATACTATTAAAGTAGTCAAATTTACCAAAACTTGTCGCAAGCTCCGTCGTTCACACAAGTTTAACCATCCTCGAGTTTTTCAGAGTTATCTCCGCCTATCTCGCGTGTATCACTACAAGAGCTCACGTAAGCCTCACGCACAAGTCACATGTCTAGTCTCTGATTGGTTGCTTATATAATGCATTAAAATAGTCAAACAGGCTAACCATAGTCGAAAACGGAGTTCTACATAGACAGTGATCTCAGGGTATTTGACGGAGGTTAGTGTAGTCATAATGGCTTGGGTTTTCGAGGATGATGTAAGAGTTACATCCACACTTTCCGAGGTGTATCGGTCAATATCC
This sequence comes from Lepetodrilus fucensis, assembly GCA_032361325.1. Classification (NCBI taxonomy): domain Eukaryota; kingdom Metazoa; phylum Mollusca; class Gastropoda; order Lepetellida; family Lepetodrilidae; genus Lepetodrilus; species Lepetodrilus fucensis. The sequence continues at coordinate 2,156 of JAUTBV010143390.1, read as the reverse complement.
CTACACTTAGAACAAAACTTTGAGAAACCATGGCAACGAGACCGGAAGAGGGGTACAACTCGATGAAGGGAAAGTGTACGTGTATTTCCGATATTCCTACACTTTCTCCGAAATGAACAAATTAATGCTTTGAAAAAAGTGTAGGTTCATTTCTGATATTACCTATTATTCGGATATGTACCTACACTTAGAACAAAAGAACCCGATTTACTAAATCCGCTTTTGTGTATTTACACACAAACACACACGCACACACACACACCACACACACACACACACACACCACACACACACACACACACACGCGCGCACACACACACACACCGAGACCGGAAGAGGGGTATACGTACTGCTTGCACTAGTCGGGGTATTGTGTCTTGTACGTGCACGATATCCATGTATTAAAGATTGCTACGAACATCTTTATGGTCTCGTAGTACAGACCTACTACATACGAGATATCCTGGATTCCCACCGCTTTGCCGCAGATAGATTAGAACATAGGCGTGTAAAACATAACCATCAAAGTTATGAGGGTAAAATTTCTTACAACAAAGAGGAAGCGTCTGTCGCTCTTAATGGTGCCGTAGAAACCGATCACGGCGACAAAGGCGACGAGGCCGCCGATTGCAAGAAGGAGGTCCATGCCGGTCTCCAGCTGCGACGGTTCGTTGTACGAGTCCAAGTCGGCCGTGTCGGACGAGATTCGGAACAGCATGATCACAGACGTATTTATCTTCAGCCATATTCCGATTGACGTACCTACCACTCCAAATAACTGAAACAATTCAGGAGTAAATATTTGATCCGGGGACTTTGCATAGTACAGAACGTTTAACCCTTATCCCACCAATCAATCTTACTTACAGTAAGAGCCAATGCGGGCCTCTGACTGAGGCCCACTCGTATAAATAGTCAGTTTTTAACCTGAAACTAAATGGGTATAAACGATCTTTTGGTATCAGAAGAAGCATAATTTATTCCTCTATAACATATCCTAAATCCCCATAAAAAACGCTTTGGGGAAAAAAAACTATCTGGAAATAACTTTGGCAACCGAAAAGCCATTAATTTTGCGTGATACTATGATATTGGCTTTCGTTAGGCGGTTTTGTGCTCAGGCTTTATTAGTCCGAGATCTCGGAAGAGTTTTAAGAATGTTTTCGAGCCCAAATTGTTATTTCTAATGTACAAACGTCTCAGGAATTCAAATCTGAACGTTTGATGAGTATATCGGCAGCGGTTCCCCCCCAAATAAACATTTTATAGGGGTACCTTAGTTCAAGTTTCAATGATGCCAAGCATCTGGCCCCGAGACTACGAAACTTTCTGAGAATTATTTCATACTCAACTCAGAATTTCTTTCATAAAACGTCATGTGACGTCATAGCATGAGTATGCTGTGAGTCTAGGGTATGACGTCACATGACGTTTTATGAACAACATTCTGAGTTGAGTATGAAATCGTACTCAGAAAAGTTTCGTAAGCTCGGGCCCTGCTTATTAATGTAGAATTAGGCAGCAGGACCTTACAGGCCCGCCTTGAGGATTAGTGTAGAAGAAAAAAATGAAAAGTTTAATAAGTTAAAAAATAATTCATATGTTACATTTTGGTTTACAACATAGCCTATGTAAATATGAGGATTACATGGAATATAAAATGTATGCTTGTAAAGTGACGGACGATAAGGGTTAAGATATTTACTTTACATGAATATACGTTAATATACTTACCACAACTATAATGTTGAACAAGATGAGAAAGTAAGAAACGGACCCCATTGTGACGGTTCTAGTTTAGCTACATGGGGGGAAAAAAAGAGAAATGTATCATACATACTAGTATATTATTTATTTATTGCTTAGCGAAATGCATTAATTAAAAATCTGGATAAAACGAGCATCGGACTATGATTACAATACTAATACCAGATATAAGATAACATTTATAGGATAATAACCTAGGTTCCATTTCGTATCAGATGTATGTCTGAGTGACATCATTTTGGTTTTGAGCGAGCCAAGAAAAGACTTTATCACATAACATAGAGTTTGAGAGTGCAATAACACCCATTCAACAAATATAAAATATTGCACTAGTGCAATAACATAACTGGTTCCCTGCCGTAGATACAAATGATAGGATATGGTAAAAA